>JAATLQ010003839.1:30910-62526 GCA_013421005.1 Heliconius erato x Heliconius himera | reverse complement strand
CGAGGTGTGACTGCAAAACCGACTGGTTGTGGGTTCGATCCCCACTCGAGGAGATGAAATATTTACTTAAATTTATATTTCCATTTTCTTCGCTCTGGTATCGAGGTTAAGCGCGGCGTTGAGTTCTGCCACTCAACACGCAATGCCTCCAGAATTCGGCAGAAAGTGGGGAACGGAGTGTCTTAACACTAGGTTCCCTCTGCCTACCCTGCTGTGTGCGGGATACAGCGTGAAGCTAAAAAAAAAATTAAATAAGATATGACTTCTTGCAATTTCTAAGGTTACTTTTTTAATAAGTCAACGATTTAAAAATATTGCTTCTAAATATAAATAAAATACTCCCACAGCCTCTAAACCACGACGCTATTAGATAACTAGGTCATTTGAATTTAAATGGTAATATTAATCTAAAGGATGAATAAGAAATAAATATTATTATTTCTTACACATGTGATTTACTAACAGAACCAGCATATGACGGGCAGATGTTGTGGCGAATATAAGAAACTGGCGATTAGTAAGAAATTTATGGTTTAAAGATTATATTTCCCCTTTTCGTAAATATTTATTTAGGATAAACAGAAACCTGTATTTTAAACAAAATTTATGTACTTATTAATATAATTTAATTTTAAATATTAGGTAAAGGAATTTTACATTAAATCTTTATTGTGATGATATATTTAAGTATATATACGACTATTACATACTCAATGATTCGAATATTTTTTTTTTCTTTTATTTGGTTAGACAATTTTTTTTTATCTTTTTTGCAATTACATGCCCTTTGGCATTTGATAATGTAGAATATACTTTGAGTTGAAAGCTGGTGAAAAAGGGATATCGTAGTTCATTCTTGACAGTGGGTTCTCTCTGCTAAATAGATATGTGAGATACAAATTTTTTTTTTCAGCTTCACGCTGTATCCTGCACACAGCAGGGTAGGCAGAGGGAACCTAGTGTTAAGACACTCCGTTCTCCACTTTCCGCCAATTTCTGGAGGCATTGCGTGTTGAGTGGCGGAACTCAACGCCGCGCTTGCGCCTCGGCATCAGGGCGAAGAAATGAAAATATAATTGTAAATAAATATTTCATCTCCTCGAGTGGGGATCGAACCCACCACCAATCGATTTACAGGCACACTTTGTGCCCCTGCGCCACGACTGGCCTCAACAACATCGCGTTGTATATATTTTCTTCCACACCAAATATTAATATTATTATTTTTCTTAATAATATAAAACAATCGCTTATACCTAACCTTTCAGCGACTATTACGAATTAAACTAATATGCCCATTCATAGTCACATTAATATCGATGTCGTTATCAGCTTTTAAACCAGATTTGCAGGTAGTTTCAAATAAATCTCAACACGATGACGGCAAGTCGAAGAAAATTGCCAATTTATATTCAGTTGATAGTAAATTAAGTGAACTCACATTTGTTTCAAACCCACGCAAGTATAATTAGCGACAGAAGTTTTAAAAGTTTTTTTTTTTTTTATTAATAATATGTACGACATACGATATGGTAGATACATTTTGTATTTTTTTTTCTTTGTGTCAAAATAATGTCATTACTTGAAGCTTTCCATTTATTTTTATTGTGTGTTTGAAATTATAATTATAATATTGCTAGAAAATTGTACTAAAATGAAGGTATATAATATATTTTAAATTTAAAAGAGATATCACGATTCAAATTTTCAGTTTTATTAATGACCTATATTTTTTTTTAATTTTACCTATTAAATATAATATTTAAATTAACATTTATATAGATAATCCGCAAAAATGGACTATTCATTTCTACGAAAGCTTTATTTAGAAATGAAACGCGAATCATTCGTTTGACGTTATTTTTATAGTAACTTTAAGTTATTTTTAGTTAAAGGACAAAAACTAAATTGAGATAACTTAAAAACTTCAACTGCAATTCTATGTAGGCTTCGACAGATAAAATTGGGCATTTGAAAATGGAGTTGAGATACACAAGCATTCCGTGGATTTATAGTGTGAAGGCCCATCGCACTGCAGTGTCTGAGACCCACAGGAATTCTATAGTGTGCATTATTGCAGGTTTTAGTACGTTCCAACATATATATTCTTATAAATTTACTCAATACCTATTATTATATATATACCGATATTGGCCGATAATTACTAATCCTATCTCTGTCACCATCCTTGTAAATTGGACGTACCACGGCACATTTGAAATGACTAGGATACATTCCTTGCTCAATTGACAAGTTACAAATATAAGTGATTGGTTTTACGAGAATTTGAAAATTTTGCTTAAGAACAATAGGTGTAATATTGTCGTGACCTGGAGCACTGTTCGACTTAAGACCTAATATTATACGCCTTATCTCATCCTCGTCTGTAGGCAGTAAGACAAAAGAGTTTAAGGAGTTGAAGTTAAGAGTAGAATTACGAGTAAGATCATCCACGGAGCAGTTAAGCCTATTTAAAATATATATATTTATATTTATTCGTTGATTCTAAGTACGTGTTTTTCTATATTTAAATATAAAACGTAATACAAACTTTTTCTATATCTAAATATAAATTTTAATACAAAGTAAATAGTTTGTCTATTTTACTATAGAGATAGTAAAGCCTTGATAAAATTAAAAGTATATTTTTTTTATTCTATGTAAGGCAGAAAAAAAATAATGCCATCATTTATATATAATGCATTATAATTATAAAGTAATGCGTTACAATTACTTATGACTTTATAATAAATAAAACGACTCTATTGTAAAGAGGTCATTGAAATGAAATAGGATAGCATTATATTTAGCAATTATATTTGAACCCAGGACCACGGCACTTGTTCGCAAGTGCCGTGGTCCTGGGTAAATCAGGGGAATGTAATTATTTTGACTTCCCGGCTATCAATAAGATCCGTCATATCTAATAATGTCTCGTTTTCAGGCGGACGACGGAGAAATAACGAAACTCTAAGTTCTTCCTACAAAACTATGCGAGAAAATGCGTGAAACCGAATAAAATTGAATAGAAATCTATTTATTTCGCAAAGATCGTTGGCTCTGTAAATATTAGCATAATGCCTTTCGATAGCGAATATACCTCGCGATAAAACAGATGCTTAACAATGCTTTATTTGGAATTATGTGCTCTCTGTTTGAAAACAATGTTCATAATGACCATAAACACATAATTATATTGTAAATAACGCTATATTTTACCTATATTATAATAATAAATTTAGTTTTGAATATTTCAATTAAGATAACTATCAGGATATATTGCCTAAGAAATTCTATGTTTCTTGAATTTAAATATTATGGTAATTTAATAATAATTTTTGCTAGTCGTTGTTGTGGCGCAGTTGATCGTTGGACGGATTCTCACTCGCATTGGTAAAAAAAAATAATCCAAAATGTTTGTGGAAATCTGTAAAATCTATTTACAACATGAATAAACCTAAGAGTGAGGCAATAGAATTAATATTAAATAAAATATCTTTACACAATCCCATCGATTCTGTAAACGATTACTTCTCAAATTTAGGGCAGGATCTTGCAGCTAAAATTTTAAATAGGCTTAACTGCTCCGTGGATGATCTTACTCGTAATTCTACTCTTAACTTCAACTCCTTAAACTCTTTTGTCTTACTGCCTACAGACGAGGATGAGATAAGGCGTATAATATTAGGTCTTAAGTCGAACAGTGCTCCAGGTCACGACAATATTACACCTATTGTTCTTAAGCAAAATTTTCAAATTCTCGTAAAACCAATCACTTACATTTGTAACTTGTCAATTGAGCAAGGAACGTATCCTAGTCATTTCAAATGTGCCGTGGTACGTCCAATTTACAAGGATGGTGACAGAGATAGGATTAGTAATTATCGGCCAATATCGGTGCTACCGGTGTTGTCAAAGATACTTGAACATATTCTTAACAACCGCTTAAAAAGTTACTTGGAAAGTAACAAACTGCTTTCGTCGAATCAATACGGTTTTAGATCAAATAGGTCAACCGAAGACGCTTTAAACGACTTAATTAATACTGTGTCAGGTGCCTTAGACAAACGTAAAAAGTGTATCGGAGTGTTTCTTGACTTAGCTAAGGCATTTGATACCGTTTCTCCTTCCATCCTTCTCAACAAGCTCTTCAAGCTGGGAATAAGAGGTAACTGTCATAACTTATTTGCTGACTACCTTACTCACAACGTGTAAAAATCACAACGTGTAAAAATAGGCTCTGAGAGTAGCTGTGAGAGAAATCTCCATTTCGGTATTCCACAGGGGAGCATCCTGGGCCCAACTCTTTTTAGTATATACATAAATGACCTTTGCTCTTTGCAAATCCAAAATTGTAAAATAATATCTTACGCAGATGATACCGTGCTCGTATTTGAAGGTGACGACTGGGAGAGTCTTAAAGATATTACCGAACGCGGTCTGAGTAGAATAATGAATTGGCTTGATAATAACCTACTAACGCTAAAGCTGAATAAAACAAGATACATTATATTTAGCGCCAATTTATCTTCCCAACCTACCTCATCTTTCCAGATCCAATCGCACTCTTGTCAAAACTTTAATCTACCCAGTCATAATGGTTGTGTGTGTTTAAAAATTGAAAAAGTATATCAAATTAAATATCTTGGTGTGATTGTCGATCAGCATCTAAGGTGGGAGGCTTATGCAAGCCTCTTAGCATCTCGAGTTAGAGCACTAGCACGGATTTTTAAAACTCTGCGGCACTTGGGTTCTTTTGATTTTATAACTATGATATATAAAGCTCTTTGTGAGTCGTTAATTATCTATTGTATCATCTTGGGGTGGTGCATCAAAATTAGTAGTACTTATGGTAGAAAAAGCTCAACGCATGATTTTAAAAATTATCCATTTTAAAAATTATCAATTTCCTACGACCGAGTTATATAAATATAGTAAAGTTTACACGGCAAAATTTTCCTGCTCCAACTCTTATTAAATCAATACAAATTAGGTAAGAAACATAATTATAACACTAACCAAAAACGGACTAACCTTTTTGGCATAGTACCTATAACTAAGAAAAGAATTACTCAAAGATTTTCTGCATTTTTAGGCCCATACGTTGCAAATAAAATCAATAAAAAACTAAATCTCCACAAACTTAACTATTATAAAACAAAAAAAGCACTAAACGAATGGTTACATTCGCTAGACTATGATGAAATAGAAGATATTATGAAGGTACCACAGTAAAATATAAATAAATAAAAATAAAAAAAATATATATTTTAATATTTTTAATATATTTATTATATGTACATACATTTTGCATGATTAACTTATCCCTCCTATTTACTTATATATACTTTATTTACTTATATATTATATATTTGGTATATTTATATATTCTTATAATTTATAGATGTATTTCATATATATTTCATATATATTTCACTCACAATTTACATTCATCTAAAGCTCATTGTTTTAATTCTCAAATCCAATAATAAGATCCGTACAGCAATCATTGGTTATCTCCGCACAGGGCATCCTAGTGAGATATCCAAGGTTCAAATTCCCGACATTCAAGCGATTTTCTTGTAAAAAAAAAAAAACACTGTAAAAAAAAAAACACTGTTATTTTTTATTCTCCTCTGGTTGAATGTCTTAATGTAACACTTTATTGGCTTTGTAAATAAAATAATTAATCTCTATATATAATAAGACAGTAAAAATATTTTGTCTGTACATTTAGTAATTTTGACTGAAATGGATAGAGGGATACTTGAAAAGAATAATAGAAAGCAAAAAGATTTTTTTTGAATTTCTTGTCTGTCTGTCTGTCTGTCTGTCGACATATTTCTGTCCGCATTTTTCTCTGAAAGTACTGAACCGATTTACTTGAAAATTTCACCAATTGCTTTGTTTTAACTCAACTTGAGTACTAAAGTTTAGTTCATCAAAATCGGTTCATTAAAAAAAAAGTTATCGTCATTTGAATGAACTCAAGGCATTAGCTTGCCTGCGAATATTATATAGCAATCGCGCTGGTATGACCCTGGCTAAAGAATGACGTTCGAAACGTCTGGGTTATATGACTGTTGATAAAAATATATATCTTTGAAGCACTATTATATAATATTTTATACAATAAAGTAAACAAAATTGAATTGTTAGTGGAGATTACCTTCATAAATCATAACAGTTAAGTTTAAGTCGTAATTAATTCAACACAGAGATAAAGAACGATCTTGAAAGAAATATCAAGTAAATACAAAGATTTTTTGGTTGGTTCGTTCATATAATATATATAACTAATTTAAAAACTGTACAGGAGTTAATATGCAATTATTACAGTTATTTTATAAAGAATATTATGAATCCTTCAAATCAATAATTTAACATTTAAGGCTGTTTCTGAATGAGTAAATTAAATTATTCACTGACATCAGCACATTTAATAGAGTATATTATTTAGGTAAAAACAACATAAAGTTACAAAAATATATACGTGTAATAAATAATTAGCTTTATGTATATTTTATAAATATCAAATATCAACAATGTCGTATTTTTTATTTAAAACAATCAAAAAATCTTTGACGATAATGTCGTAAAAAAATCATATTAGAAGTCATTATAGTTGTCAATCAATTGTGCATATTAAATCAATAATCATGTATTTTAAACGGGCGAAGCCGTGGGCGAGCCGCTAGTAAATAAATAAATAAATAAATAATTAAATAAATTGGTAATAAGATAATCAGCTTCACGCTGTATCCCGCACACAGCAGGGTAGGCAGAGGGAACCTAGTGTTAAGATACTTCGTTCCCCACCTTCTGCCGGATTCTGGAGGCATTGCGTGTTGAGTGTCAGAACTCAACGCCGCGCTTTGCCTCGACACCAGAGCGAAGAAATGGAAATATAAATTTAAGTAAATATTCTCTTTATTCTTGTCGAGTGGGGATCGAACTCACAACCAGTCGGTTTTACAGTCACACTTTGTGCCGCTGCGCCACGACTGGCCTCAATAATCGTGTAATAAGATCAATTGCGTTATTGGGTTCCGCCGTTCAACAGACAAAATATCTCAAATTAGGAAATGGGAAAAGGAATACCTTAACACTAAGTCGCCTCTAACTATCCCGCTTTATACAGTATACAGCGTGAAAATAAAAAAAAATCGTATACTGATCAAACCCAAGACATTACCGTATGAATACATAGAATCACAACAATATAGCATATAATTATATGCAAAATAGATAAGGAAAATAATAGTATGTTACAAAATTTTGATTTATTTGTAGCATATTTAAATAAAAATAGCAAACACAAATGTACCAAAACATAAAATATACAGATAACACGTAAGTTCATAGAACTTTGTCTATTACAAAATAAAACTGACCATTTCATGTCAAACTCAAAATTATCACATATTCTTATTCTGTTTAAAAAAGCGTTAATTTTTTTTTTAAATAATTTGGTTTGCTAATGGCGGCTCATTTATTACCATTATGAATACTATGCGTGTATTTAATTGGGTTCGCGCCCAAAATCCTATTTACTTTAGCATTATGTTAAGAGGATTACGTGGAAATTTATGGGGAGCAATGGTTCCGTTTCTTTATTATTTTGTAATGTCATAATTTTTACTTTGCGGAAAATGGCGTTACGTAAATTACTTTTTTATTTGTGGGGGATATAAAGTTTTAATTATAGGTTGGTTTAAGCTTTAAATTGGTTGTGTGTTGTACCTGAGGGAGTTATTTAAAAGAAGGTTTTATGTAACAGTTATGTGTTTTAAACTATTTATTCTCATTTAAATACATGTCATCCGACGTCGGTCTAATTGCTAGCGGGATGGTCGCGGGTTCGATTTGCAATCGAAGAATGAGTTATTTCCATTTTAAAGTTCTGGCAGATTCGTAGTTGAGCTCCGCCATAAATATTCGTAAACAATATTCGTAGTTGAGCCACGCAATGTCTCAAATTCGGGAGGAAAGAAACGGATTGTCTTAACACTAGGTTCTCCGCCTTTTTGATAATGCGGGACATTAAGTTAATTTATTGATTGAAAACCTTAGAAATTTAACACAACGAATTATATAGTTTGATATTATTTAGCTCGTGTAATAAAATATATTTGATAAATATAAGCTCAAGTAATAGAATATTAAAGTATTGATATCTATTTATGTATAAAAAACTTACTTTCAATTTAATTTGTTCATTGATTTCAAAACATATTTTTTATCGATATCAATCGATATTAATATCTGATCTTCACCTTGGCTTACAATATTAATGGAAATTCGTTGAAAATTCTTTATCAGTCGTCTAACTTTGTCATTTCGTATCGAATAAATCTGGCAGTAGAAGTAAGGGCGAGTACACAGAACGATATTGAGTTAAATTACATTTATCGTTCTTATATTTGTAAGAGTTTTAAAAGTATTCCAATATTTATTAAATTTTATTCAGATAATGTAAAATTATACATATCATAAATTATATATAAGAAATATGTAATTATTTTTATCTGTAAATAGATATTAGAGTACTGTTAAGAACGAAAGTGTATAATTGGTAGTTTGATATTAACAGAAACGAAGGAAACAGGTTCAAATTTAATTAAAAACTAACATAAACTATTTTTATTAAAACATATACATATGGTATTGGGAAAGGTAGATACTACCTCATATTTTATACCGTACATTCAGTATTTATAAAAGAGATTTCAAATACACCCTAAGAAATTTTAATGATTCCACATCGCCCATCGCGTTGGAAAAAAATTAAAAAGAATGGCTAGGAAACGGCGCTCGTTTTGCCTTTTAATTTTCCGTTCGCCAGCAGGGTCTTTACATACAGTGTACAAACGTATAATATACACAGATAGGTATTTGATTATTTGATTTACATAAATTATGTTTGAGCAATTTATACTTTAAATATCCTCTTTTGGCTGTTATTGGAATATATACTACATCTAGATTTTTTTTCAATAACTGTTTTAAGTTATAAAAAAAAACATGTAAATAAGCAATAGTAAATGTAAAATAGCTCATGATTTTGATTTTTTTTTAATATAAAATATTTTTAATATTTCACGTTATCTCGTTTACAGTCAGACAATGTCACACTAAACTATGATGATGATTAATGACTATGAATGGCCTATATAGAATAGGTTTAACGTTTTTCAGTCCACCTTACTCGTTCTGTATTTACTCTAAACAACTACGGCGCAGCACAGAATTAGAATCTATAACTTCGAGCTTATTATTCCTTTACTTTTTGAAAACCGACTGGTTGTGGGTTCGATACCCACTCGAGGAGATGAAATATTTACTTAAATGTATATTTCCATTTCTTCGCTCTGGTGTCGAGGACAAGCGCGGCGTTGAGTTCTGCCACTCAACACGCAATGTCTGAATGCTGTGTGCTGGATACAGCGTGAAGCTGATTTGATTTGATTTTTAACTTTTTACCTAACACATGTTAAACCAAACACAACTTCATTACAACCAAACGCTATCCTAACACAATACTATAAGAACAAGAAACATAAACTGTACTCTCAATTCAAAGTAACTAAGCCCAAGGTTTCCAAACAGTCTAAAACATATAAGTATAACGTAGACCTCCGGACGAATGTTCCAGTAATGAGATTCCTCAGATGTTATCTCTTGACAACGAATCCCCAATTTGCGGTCAGTCAATCCCGCGGAGCCCAAATTCAATTTGCTAAGACAAAAATGATGTCCCCTCTCTAATCTTCTACGGAAATTATAAAGCAACTTTTCGCTTCTACCGTTTAAAGTCAGATTATTTTGATTGCATATTATAAAAGTGATTTCTTTTTTTCATTCAGCGCTAATATTAGCTGCGGTGGATCGCCGGTATGTTTTTGATATTGTTTTATATTTTTAGCTTTAACTTTGTTGTTTGTTAACTTGTATAAAAATATTTTATTTTCACTTATTAGTACTAAAATAAGTTTGTTTATTACTTAGATTGAAAGATTTGTTCCATATATTCTTTTGTATACTACATAGGATACGAGGAACATGTTGTGTCATTAATTCATCGCGTTCATATCTTTTAAATTAGTCTCTCTAACAAAATAAATATAATAATCTAAGGTATTACAAAAGCATCCAATCAAATTGTTCTAATGAAATTAGCAGAATAACATAAATAATAATCAAAAATATATAGAAGCGAATTATATGAAATATCGAACCGCCTTAAGCCATTACACCCACGCTGTTTTCTTTCCCAAACAACATTTATATATTGAGATCAATCCAGCCATACTTTTAGGTGTGGACAAGCCTAATATCCAATTAATATACCGTTTTATTCGAAGTCTTTAATTTATCGTATACTATACACGTATACATTCTCATTAGTTTGACATTCACGGCTATTATGAACCACGAGATCGTTGGATTCGTCTGATATATAGCGATAGGTTCCAATCGAATAGAGATATAGATTGTATCGTGGAATGTTTGAGCTACTGGTGATAGTGCTATCTGTATAGTTTTGTAAGTCGACAACTGACTAAAGGTTATCGATGGTAGAGAACTAACATACGTAATTAGATGGTTTTTTTTTAATTTAAATATAATAGTATTGGGTTGTGTTCTTTTTTTATTGTTAGTTTTATTTAAAATCAATTAAAATAAATTAGCTTCACGCTGTGTCCCGTACACAGCAGGGTAAGCAGAGGGAACCTAGTGTTAAGACACTCCGTTCCCATTTTCTGCTGAATTCTGGAGGCATTGCGTGTTGAGTGGCAAAATTAAACGCCGCGCTTTGTCTCGACACCAGAGCGAAGAAATGGAAATATAAATTTAAGTAAATATTTCGTCTCCTCGAGTGGGGATTGAACCCACAACCAGTCGGTTTTATAGTCACACTTTGTGCCCCTACGCCACGACTTCTACCGTTTACTGCCGACTAGTTTTATTTAATCGATATATTTTTTGTTTCTTTATGTATATTGAGTTTTGGTCTCAGTAGGTAGATTCGATAGTTATAGTAAGGTTGGTACAAATACAATTATAATAGTAAACAAATACGTATTAAAATGTTATTTTTTAAATATTCAGTTTATATAGTTTATATACATAGATAACAAATTTCTCAGGTGACTAATTTTCACATTACTTTTATTTAAATTAAAACCTACACATATATACATTTAATATGTGCATCATAAATATTTATGCATTTATTAAATATATTTATGTATACTAAATTAATTTATCGTGTCCATAATAAGATCATTATAAAATAAATTGAATTTAAATTTTGTAATACTTCCTGTTCGAGGAATTTGAGACGACTGATATTTTTATCATAACTTGATGCAACTCGCCCAAATTATATCTTATTAAAATAGCACTTTAGCTCTCGAATTTACATAAAAATGTAAAGGAAATAACCAGTCCTGTTTTACTTGATGGCGTTTTTATTTGAAGACAGCACGTCAATCTCACAGAGTAAAAGTCTCTCACCGTAAAAGTGAAAAAAAAAAACAATTAAATTCCTAAAATATTGCAGCTGTAAAAAGCTACAAGTATAATTTATTCAATGTGACTGGAGATGGCTTGAACGCAATCGAAGCGATGTTTATGATAATATACTCTCGACTTATAGAGACGTTTGGTTGTTTACGTCACTTGTGCGGTTGTAGTATTCTACTGTGTGTACAGTATTTTGTACTGTGGAAGTTTTGGTTTAGAAATGAGATTTGAATAGTAGTATTTTGGATAATTTCTTTTAACTAATACGTTAGAGACGAGTGTAATAGAACCTTAATTATTTAACTAGTGACACTTAGTGGATGTCGTTTCTTATATTATGAATATAAATATATTTTTAACTAAGTTAAAAAAAAGAAGTTATCAGTTTGAACCGTACCGATCTATGTATGTATATTTTATGTGATATTGTTCGAAATGCATAATTGGTATCGCTTCTAATCGCATGAGCTAATATTGTGATTCACGCTGTATCCTGCATATAGCGGAGTAAGCAGAGGGAACCTAGTACTAAAACACTTTACCCCCCACGAAATAATCAAATATCGATATATTAAGTGAGAATATATATATTTCAAATTTAAATAACAACAACAATGTATACATATTTATATTATTACATAATAAGTGTTCCAAAGCTGTCGAAACAGAGTCATTACATTTGCAGGACAAACTGAAACAAATAAAAGGCGTCACGCACTCGTTCCCAACAAGGAGCTACTGTTCAAATCTTTTGTGTTATGCGAAAGCTTCCCCGTGGCCTTTAGTAAGCTTCACAACTGCTCACATTGTTTCCAGTGGGACCTCATCGAGTTCTGAGAAAGCTGTAAAAAGAAGTAAGCGTCCATTATAATAAATTCTTATAGCCTTTGTTGAGTACGCCTTGTAAATTGACTGTTTTGTTCTGGGATTTCGAGGATGCAATCTAATACAGTAGCTAGCTAACTATATGGATATTGTTTTGTAAATGACATAGAAATTTGTGTGAAATTTTAACAATTTGACTCTTTTTTTGTTTATTTCTTTTGTTGTAGAACAATTGTAGTGTTGACAAGTTGCTTCTATTGTACTTGTATTGTGAGAAGAGTGTGACTAATTAAATAAGTTGTGAATATTGAATGATGGCACGTGATACTGTAATAAACGAATTGTACAAAAGATCATAAATTTTTGGAGCAATATTTTGGCACTTTCTTTTTTAATTATTTGACTATAATAAAATAATAATAACGAACGAGTAACTAAATCGATTTAAATTTAATTTTTCTATACTGAATCATCTATATTAACATCAAATCGATATTAAAAAAGCTTTCCTTCGGACACATTGCAACGATTTGGCCCTCAAATTAAAATATTACAATTGAAATTAAAATATTTTAAGACGCTTAGTCTTTAGTTCTCTTGGTTCTGGTGTAAGTTTTTTTGACCGTGACGCATGTCATGTTAATAGGATTAATTTAACGTCAAAGCCAGGGTTGGTATGCGTGCCCGAAAGATGACGTATTTTTTGTATATCTTTTGGAATATTTTGTGTTAGATGACCTTATCGTAGGGTAATCTAAGACCACACACCCGTCTCTCAAATTAATCGAGGGTGCGTTCACAATGTGTAATTTGAATATGGATGGCACTAATCTGTCACAATCCTAGGCAGGTAAGTTGGTTTTCTTATAATTTCGTTTATTTTTAAAGTTCAAAATATAATATTAAAAAAGGAGCATGACAATTTTTTATACCAGAAATTTGATTCGAGTTATCTTCATATTGTTGTTGTTTACTATGGTAAAGAAAGTCAGGGGCACAAGGGTATTACTGTGAACGCTACTGTTGTGGGTTCGATTCCCATTCGAGGAATTGAAATATGTATGTCACTTTATATTTTTATTTCTTCGCTCTGGTGTAGAGGCAAAGCGCGGTGTTGAGTTCCGCCACTCAACACGCAATGCCTTCAGATTTCTTTACACAAGATTCCCTCAACCCACTCTGAAGTGTGCGAGATACAGCGTGAAGCTGATAAAAAAAAATAACTACATTTAACTTTTTTTTTTCAAATATTAATTATGTTAAGAAATCAAATATACATACATAGATCACGAACACTTTATTTTGCATTTATATAAAATAAAACTAAATTCACGCTGCATCACGCATATAGCAAAGAAAGCAGACAGTTCGCACGTGAGATCCCACACAACGCCGAGCTTCGTGTCTAAATAGTAATAAAAAAAAAATATTTTTTTTTAAATATTGTTATATAGTTATTAATACGTCATAATTAACGAGAATGCAAACAATAAATATGAATCATTTTGTTTTAATTAAGCTTCTTTCAAAGTAATAATTAAAACACATTTCGAAACAAAGTTCTTCTATCTGACATTCTAAATAATTGTCGTGTTCATTATCTTTTAGTATTAATAATATATTTTTATTTTGTAATAATTAATGACAATTATAAATATATTTTTTTATTATGCTTATATTTAAAATATTATTTAGAATAAAAAATAAATTCATTTTCTCGTTCTGGTAACGAAGCAAACGGTGGCGTTGAGTTCCGCCACTCAACTTTAAGAAGGAAATGTCTTAATGGGAGTGGAGTGTATCAACCAGGTTTCTTTTGCCTACTTTATATGAGACAGCGTGAAATTAAGCAAAACAAAGTTATATTATTGGACATTTACATATTTTTTTTGTAGAAAGAAACAACGTTGCCGCTATATATATAAAGTACACCGAGGACCTACGGAACGTGTGGATGTAGTAAGAAACAAGGATGCTTAATTTTATTTTTGCATTTGAAATGTATTATTTACCCAGTACTATTTCTCCGACAATCACTTTGACAATACAGGAAATTAAAGGCTATCAATATTTTTAAAACGAATATTTTTTATTCTACTTTAATTATATTTAAATATAAGTTTTTTTTTAAGATTCAGAAACATTCCTCCCCCCCCCACTTTCTGGCGAATTTTTGATTCCACGACGGCCTCTAAGTAAAAATTAAGCTATATATTTAAGAATCAACATAATAATTACACATTTTCTTAGTAAAAAAAAGGTATTTCCAGCAACATCCACCTCCGATTTATTTGATCTTGCCACAATTTACCGTCGCAATACTACGGTGGCTGAAAGCTTGTGATTAAACAATAAATCGTCTAGCCCGAGCCTTAAGAATGGCTCAGCTTACCTTAGGGTCATTCAACGGCCTGTAATAACAAAGACTCCCTTGGATGTAAGGCCTTAAGTACTTCAATTAAGTTATTCAGATTTTATCAATTTGTTTCACAGATTTCATGTATTGATGTTGGTTTCCTCTTCTTTGTGTTTTTTTTTTTATTTTTAGAACGGAATTTAATTTAAGAATTGTATTTTTTTTTCAAGTTATATTGAGAAATAATTAAGCGGTTGGTGTTTTGTATTTAAATAATGAAACTGGACTCTATTGTGTCGATCAACATTAATATGCTAGCCATATGAAAAAAAATTTTTTTTTTTCCAAATAAGTAATATGAAATTAGTAAATTAAATTTGTACGTACTATGTTTTGAAATTTACCTACATTTTTTATCTACGTTCTCAAATTTCTACCTATTTACCAGAAATTGCGTGTTGTGGGGCGGAAGCTAATTTCGCGCTTTGTTTAACCGCGTCAGAGAAACGAAAATATTTTTAAATAGAAACGTCAAACATCAAACTCAATCTTACATCACTTTCATACTACTAGAACTAGAACTTCGGTGAGTCAGTGTATGAACAATGAAAACATCTAAATTAGAGAGAAGAATTGATGTTCCGGGCTTTTCAAAGTCGACACAAAATAGAATAAACAATAAATAATACGTATTCTTTGACTATTCAATCAATGTCACAGTACTTAACTAGAAAATACAAGCTGATGTACTAATGTTTCTTTTAAATAATATAAATGCTTATTAAGATATCGAATGTTTAGGTACCACAGTAAGTAATTAAATAAATGCGAAAGTATTATTTAAAGTAGTAATATCAAAATTAGTCTATTTTGTGTTTTCATTAACAGTTGACCTCCACACACGTTGAGTACCACATTTGACATTCATAGGTAGAATAAGATGCTCTTCCCCTATGTAGAATGACGGCATATGCGAAGTGACTGGTGAACGATGATGATCACCATCGTTATCATAACACATATCTTCTTAGAATCTATACTTCTATACTAATATTATAAAGCTGCGATTCGAATTGTGTTTTTTTCGTCAAGGAAGACTATAAGACATAATAAAAATATCTATTTAGTCCAGCCAGGCTTACCTCAGGCTCGTAGGATGTGTCCTGTACCATCCATAAGTATTTAGTTATTTCCGCTGGACCACGCGGACGAAGTAGCAAGTAAAATCTTGTTTACCATAAAATATATTATATTTCTCTAACAAGTATTCCACATACTATTCATAATTAATTAATGGCGGTGGACTGTATCGTGCATCGGGCGGATGCCCACATTCCATTGTCGTGTAACTTACGCACATCGTCCGTCAAGTTGACAAGCGTTAATCCAGTTTCCGGATGCCTACTAGTGGTATTCGATATCGATTCGAATGTGAGTTGTGATTTCTTTATTTATTTTGTATTGTAGAAATTATTTATGTTATATAAATAGAAATTCTGGTTTTAATTAGTTATCTATTGTTTAGATTTTATCCGTTTAATCTGAGCCAAATTAGCTTTTGCTGCAAATTTCTACATATACACGTAACTCGCAGTGGTAAGTCTAACATAGGTGATGGCCACAACATTGGCATTTTCTTATTAACATTATTTCGTCGTGGCTCAGGGGCACAATGTGACTGTAAAACCTACTGGTTGTGGGTTCGATCCCCTCTTGAGGAGGTGAAATATTTACTTATATTTATTTACATTTCTTCGCTCTGGTGTCGAGGCAAAACGCGGCGTTGAGTTTTGCCACTCAACATGCATAGCCTCCAGAACTGAGCAGAAAGTGGGGAATGGAGTGACTTAACACTAGGTTCCCTCTGCCTACCCTGCTGTGTGCGGGATACAGCGTGAAGCTGTTTTATTTTTATTTGATTTTTTTAAATTGTAGTATAACACTATTTGCATAATAATTACTAGATATCTATAAAAATCACGTTCATTTAGTAGGAGAGACGAAATGATCCCCCCTAGTCTGAATCTCGATGACAAATCGTTGCGTAAATGATAGTGTTCGCTCGCTAGAAAGGGGTTTGTTGTGCGTCGATTCGATGTGCGTCTGTTCCGCGAGCCATTGTTTGACTGCGTTTTTGCACTTCCCAACCTCTATTGATAGTCAGGTGACCGTAGGAAATATTTTTTGTTCCATTTTTTGTACCAACCCCCAATTCCATTTTGCTGTGCTCAAACGATGTTCTTTTTTTTTTTCAATTTGTTAACATGTAATTTTGATTAATAATTTTTTTGGTATTTGTCATTATATTTAATGTTGATTTATGATCATTCAATTTGTTTCGTTGCTGTATTTACGAAGACATAACATTTCATCATGTTTAAATATAATTATTTTCAAAGCATGCTTTGATAAATACAAAGTCAGAAACATTGCATCTAAATTTAGGTATATATTAAACTAGCTATAATGAAAAATACATTTATTTTAAATGATATGTATCAATTCATAATTTACAATTATTAACTAAAACACAAAAACTAAATTATATTCCTAATATAAAAATATATATATTAAAATAAATAAAATTTTAATACACAAGTCGAAAACAATTTTGTGCCTATCGCATTTATTTTAACCCTTTCACGGCTTACAATCAGATAAATGGCACCTGGTAAGATTAAACTTTTGGGAGGCATGTGGGTCGATGACATGGGTAAATTACGTTATTAATCATTATCTACTACCCTACGTAGAACAAAGGTAATGATGAGTGCCCCAGGATAGGTCCTGTCCGACCATACGCTTCCTGTTACTGTTCAAAAGTAGATCTATTAATCAATAGGAGTATTGATGGGATACGATTTTGTTTCCATGGGTATATAAGTAACTTTCAAAAGTTTGAATATTGACTATGGGATTTATTTCAATTAAAAAGTAGGAAGATTGTGTAATATCTAAATTTAATTTGTCAAAAACTGTATATAAATACAATGTTTGATTGGCATGTGAAAATATAAAGTAGTATAGTTTTACTGCAGATATTTCAATGTTTTTTTTAAAGTAATATTTGTCATGACATGTTTCGTTAACTCAAAGATCGAACTTGACGGAATCATGGTTTAAGTATCCCTTGACACTTTATAAATATAAGAAGAAGCTTTTAAAAATATTTAATAGTACATTATATCAAATAGTTCAAACCGCGTTCTTTCTCACCACTAACAAGAACATGACACTGGTTTTGACAGTTCCAGAAAATAATATCTTATTTCTTGTCAATCAAACCTATATCGATTTGCCAAATAGAATCAAACGAGATTCGGTAGGTTGAGGCATAAAAAATATTTAAAAAAACCGTCCTTCAGTGTGTTCTTCGGATTTCAACTACGGCCACATATTCACGGGATCGTATTTTGCTTTCTTTCATTTCATTCGAAATAATCTCTACCGCAAACAACGTTTTGTACAGTCAAATTGTCAAATATAATACACCTTTTGTGTTTTCAAAAGCGATTATGGCCTTTTTGTTGTCAAAATTGAGGTTTGAATTTCTCGGGTTTCACAATAGTTTCGATGTTTATCAGCCAGGTGCTCTACGTCCCTTAAATGTAATTTAATTGAGTAAAGATTTTGGCGCAACTTAGTTTTTCATACATAAATTGTGTAGTGAAATAGTTTAAATAAAGAACGTTGTTAATAAAAAATATATAAATTGTATAACTACATATTTTTATAGAATAAAATCTTAAATAGATGTCTAATATATGTTGCCATATGACTTATTTCGTTGACTGCATAAAAAATCCTATTAACTTTTTTTTTTTTAGCTTCACGCTGTATCCCGCACACAGCAGGGTAGGCAGAGGGAACCTAGTGTTAAGACACTCCGTTCCCCACTTTCTGCCGAATTCGGGAGGCATTGCGTGTTGAGTGGCAGAACTCAACGCCGCGCTTAACCTCGACACCAGAGCGAAGAAATGGAAATATAAATTTAAGTAAATATTTCATCTCCTCGAGTGGGGATCGAACCCACAACCGGTCGGTTTTGCAGTCACACCTCGTGCCGCTGCGCCACGACCGGCCTCATATATCTCTCCTATCCTATTAACTTGATAAATAAAATATATCAATATAAATAAATTATAAATATATATTTTTCAAGTCATTGTATACATACATATTTTTAAAAGATAATAAAACAGGCAGGTATTAAATTAATATAAATTAAAAAAAAATGCTAATTTACTCAGCGAAATCAAAATCAAAAGCCATCAAATTATCAAAAAAAAAGTTAAATTTTAAAATATAATTTCAAAGAATTTGATCCAAATTGCTTAAGTAGGAAAAATTCTTTCATTAAATCTCATTCAGTTCATCTAAGTAATTGCCGAAAATTGTATACAACAAACATTGACTAGTCATAAAATGATATATTCTGACAGCTTCCTAATAATTATGGTATAATTACCAACACGCCGCTTCAACTGGCCGTATAGTGTTGTAATTAAGGCGGTATCGACCACGATGTGCCATGCCAGTGTTGCCAGACGTAGCGTTAAATTAATTGTAAACGTAAAATGAACTAAATGAAACAATGTGAACTATGGTAGACATGTAAAACTTTTTCCCGAATTGTAGGGTAGGTAGAGTAAACTTAATTTCAAAACACTACGTTTCCCACGTTCTGTTAAATTTTCGAAATATTGAGTGTTGAGTGGCCGGAACTCAACGCCGTGCTTTGTACGTAACGAGTACGAGCCCACAACCATCGCGCTTACAGTCTGATGCTACTGCGCCCAATGGCCTCAAATGTTTCCATTTGAGGCCATACTGGTGACATATTTTTTTTATTTATTACTTAAATTAATCGAATCTCACTTACATGCATATGATTTCAATTTTGTTAATATATTACGCACACTAATATATTATAATACGGGGATAAAGCAAGAATTATGATACGATCTGTAATTAGTAGTTTCGCTAATTTGCAAATTAGTTGATGCGTAATATTACATTAGGCCAAGTAATAACAGAGATAATCTCCAATATTGACTAGCCGTGTTATATTTTGATCTAATCTTTTGTTTATTTTTTGTGTTTTCGTGTAATTCTTTGTAAGTTAATAGGATTTAGACCTCCTGGTGTGGTGTCTATTAATAAAAGCAGATGCTTGTGGTTTTCGTCATGTAAGATGTTAGTTCATGCTAAATAAATAATATTGAAGAAAATGAAACAATATTCATTAGAAAAATAAAACATACGTAATATAATATGTATCTATGGATATATAAAATATTTAAAAATATTTTATATATCCATAGGTACATACTATATTCAGTGATTTTAAATATCAACAAATTCAAACTAAAGTTATTGAAACGAAGAAACCTTTAAATATATTAAAACTTATTTCTTTCAATTCACAGTTCACCGATTCTGCTGCCCTGACGATTTTTTATACTACATCAAAGAAATTCTATTTCTATTGAAATCTCGACTTCTCTTTGACTAAACTCGCAAAGCCAAGCATGGTTCCTAAGTAATTTCCCGTTATATTCTTCACCTTCAGACGTTTTTGAGTTTTTATTAAATTTAGACGCCATTATGGCACAGTGGACCAGTGCCGGCCTTAACACACGATAGTTATGAGTTTAATTCCCAATTGGGTTCAATGTTGTTGCACAATATTTATTATATGTCGGTCAATTAAATCAAAGCGGCGGCGTTGCTGCTATTGGTTCTATCACTCTAAACCTTATTTCGAAATTACCATTGCACAGTTGCACAGCAGCTGACTCTAAATGCAACGGTCGTGGGTTTGACTCTCGGGTGTTTGAAATATTTTCATTTCCTTGCTCCGGTGAGAAGACAGCTCCGCCACTCAACACGCAACTCGTATAACTTATAATAAATATTTATCACGTTAAATAAAGTATTAAGAATCATTGAATCAAAATCAAATACAATTTGCATTTCAATAAAGAACGTTTCTTTTTACGACATAAACTCGAGTATTTATGGACAGAAATTTAGTGAGTGCAAGGTAATTTGTTCGATAAATCACTGCGAGAGGAATAAAAACGAAAGTGTCCGCTCGGAAAGAAAATTTATATCTTTCCTTTACCATTTGCTTGGCTTTTAAAACTTTTAATTATTTATTTGATAGCAACCATCGCTTCGCTATTAATCAATAAGTTGTATGAATTTTGTAAGTCATTGCTTTTTTTTTTAAATATTCATAATCAAAGGATCCGAAATATATAGATTTTAAAATTTGATTTGAAATTTAATTTTCTTTACATTTCATAAACGCTGTAGTGGTACAGTTATCACGGGCATGTATTATTGAAATGATTGTGGGTTTCAATTCCGCTGGGTATTTGTTTTCATGATCAACATATCGTTTGTAATTAATAAAATATAATTTTAACACTTACAAAATGCAAGAATAGTTAAGAACATTACGGTCTGATCAAATTGAGCAGAAGCCGTTGGATGCTGCAGGCGCCAGACATCGTCATGAAAATTAGGAGATGCCTATATCTAGAAGAAGATGTAAAAGGCTAGAATAATTAAAATATTCCTATCTTTATCGTAATGACTAGAAAATATTGAAAACTATTTAAAAAGTTTATATGCAAAACGTAATTGCCTTTATAAAAGGCTTACCAACTGTAGCTTTACTATCATTCAATATTTGCGATAAGTTTTATGCAAGCTTAAAAAAATTAAAATTCTCGTACAACTAACTATATCACAATTTTATTTCTCCTATATAATCTCTTTCTCCTATATAATAGATAATGCAATAACCAGCTATACAATTTTGTTTTGTTTTAAGATGTTCATTTGAATTATAATAATCTATTTAATATAAAACTGCTGTAAGTGCTTAGATACGCAATAAGTACAAAATGGAAATACATTTTCAATAAAACTATGAAAAAAAGGTTGTATTATACGTTAAGGTACTCGTAACTAAAAAGTAGAGCCTAATACACCAGCCGTCAAAATGACTAAATATTTATTGATCATTGATTGCCGCCACTGAACCCGCGATGCCTCAAGAATTCGGCGGAAAGTGCCAGAAGGTAGTGTCCTAATGGGAACGGAGTGTCTTAATATCAAGTCCCTAGGTTATCTCTGCCTACCCTGCAATTTGTAATATTTCTTTTCGACCCTTATTTAGATATTTCTTTATTATCATACAAATGTTAAAACAAAATGCCCTGTTTGGAACAACGATTCTAATATCTCGAGAATTATAAATCCTCCAAATTGTTTTACATTCGGAAAATATATTGAATGAGGTCCCATAAAGATATTATCAATGGCCGATTTAATGAAAATGGGATTATTTATTTTAGTATGATTCTTTATTAAGAATTGATTTAATTCAAAAATATGAAACAAGATTAGATCATCAAGTAAAAACAAGACCTCCAATTTAAATTTTTCGATTATTCTGCCTATTCGGGTATATATTAAATTTGTAAAAAGTCCTTGTAAAAGAACATGAAGCTAAAACAACTCATCGTATGCCTCAACATCTTAGTAGAGTTCGTGTATTGAATACGAATTGCGGATGAAGTTAGATCATTACCGAAGGCTATCTAGACGTCTGTATTGCCCCCTAGATTACGTAGGCAGGTCCTGTTAGAAAAGTGATGGGCTTTCATTAACTCGTGTAGTAGTTTTATTACTCTTACTCTTAAGTTTATACCACCGTTAATTTAAATTAAAACTGTAATCCTGTGATAGTTGAAATATTTAACAAGTATATTATAGAGGTCAGTTGTGGCGCTGAGGCACAAACTTGTGACTGTGAACGCGCCACGTTGTGTTGTGACCGATTTGATTCCTACTCGAGGTAATGAAATATTTAATATTTTCTGATGTCGAGACAAAGGGCGCCGTAGAGTTCCGCCACTCAACATGCAATACCTCCAGAATTCGGCAAAAAGTGGGAAACAGAGTATCTTAGTGTTACTATGGTCACAGGCGCATATTGGGGTAATGCATTAAAAATAACCACAGATTTATTGTTATAATTGTAATTCTATATTTAATCATTCTTAATATACCACGGGCCTTTAAAAACACTTCAGCGATAGTTCCTAATTGCACTACACTTTTGACGTCTCTCATAGCTATAATCAGTAAACAAAACCAGATGGACGACCTATAACAATAGAATATTTACTCAATTGAAAGTCGAAAAAAATTCTAACACTTCTCTATTAACGCACGCATTTAACGCTTTGTAAGGCTATTATACGTTTGCATCTATATTCAAAAGATCAACAAGTCCATAAAAGAGTAAGATCGAACAGAAGCTCGTCGTGTTTGTCCAATATAATGGGCCCGATGTTTGCCCAGCGTGATTGATGCGGACCTAATGGGTCGATATCGCTTTGAAGTTACGGTTCTTAATGTTTACCTGTTTTGTATGGTATACTACTTAATCTTGCGTGGTTTCTTTGGTTAATATATTATTTTTTTTAAAGAAATATGGTATTTTAGGTATTTTTTGAGTTTCAAGACTTATGCTGCATGTTCTCAACCCACTCTCAGCCAAACTCCTTATATACTTGTGCCCCACAAACTCAAGAAGAATCATAATTACATTTATAATTAATATTAATATAATATATAACTTATAATATCTAGATTGATGAATAGTTCGAAGTAAAATTCGACATAGTCACTGAATCTGTTTCAATTCACGTTAAATAAAATTATATATCAATAAATTCGATCTATCCGAACAAAACGAAATTACATCGCTTTATTTTTACTATTCATTGTTTTTAAGTGCTAGTTATAACTTGAGTGATTTGGAATTTTATCATATTTAAAAAGAAAACAATTTTCTTTGTCACTACAAAAAAACCACTGGTAAAAACTTACAGCCTAGTGAATAAAAGTTTGTAAATAAGATATATATGTTGATTAAACAATATCATTAGAGAGAAATTATTTGACCATTTTTTTTAATAAATCTTATAATCTAATATCTAAACTCCTTCTAACAATCCGAATAAATACAATTTTTGATAGATATGTTATAGTTTTTTTATAATTGCATCCTGTATAATTGTGTGAAAATCAAATCAGTTGTCTAATTTACAGCCAGACACTGCGCCGCTGAGCCACGAGAATTTTATGAAAAGGAAAGGAAATAATAATATATACATAAATACATATTTAAATTTAAATCAATTTCTGGTACTGACTGATGCTGTAAATGTTGAAAATAAACAAAAAATAAAGGGATATTGTAATAAATAATGGTATTATGGTAATGCACCCTCACTCAGTCCTAACGAGAGTCAAACGAGTGGCATTCGGCATCAACTACTCGTTTGCATGACATCAAAATATACATTTTGAATTAATTTACATGAACAACCAACGGAATATGCATCTTTGATTTAACTGTAATTTTGTTTTTGTCGGTGTTTCTTCTTTGTACTTTTACTTCACAGATAAAAAATTAAAAGGAAATATTTTTTTTTTCATAAGTTAAATTTTAGTTAAATATTTAATTTTATTGAATACTTCAGGTACATATCTAGGCGTCTGCCATATAGAGGCTCTATTAAAGTAAAGATATGTCTGTCACGTTAGTAAAATTACTAATAGTTTTATATGTTATAGGTTACTCAATATTAATTACATATAGAATTAAATTATTGATAGCATTAACAATCGTCCCTTGACTATATGTAAAAAGACTATTATATTCTCTACTAGCGGCGTTGAGTTCCGCCAGAACTCGGCGGAAAGTGGAGAACGAAGTGTCTTGACACTAGGTTCCCTCTGCTTACTCTGCAGTGTGCGGGATACAGCTTGAAGCTAAATTATTTATTTATATATTCTATACGCTACTAAGCACACATGATCAATATCTTCATCAACTAAAGCAAATACAATATAAATTATGCCACCAACTTTATAATTACTATGTATATTAACGAGTGTAATCCTTCAAAATGTATAGCAGCGAGGCGAGTGCGCTAGCCGTGAACTGTTTTGTTTCCCTTTCCTCCGTCGAATATTGAGCTGTCAAAGAAGTCGTCAGATGAGCATAGACCATATAATTATTTTCGTAAATGTACCATTTACTGTGATAGAAAGTATTAAATTATATGCTTCGTCCGGCATAGTTCTTTGAATATTTCACACGATAAGTTTTTAATAAAAGGCTGTGAGTTGCCGTTCTTGACTATTGTTTTTAAATGTTCCGCTTTGTTTTTTTTATATAATTCAATTGTTATATTTATGGCTTAATTATCTTTTTGCTGTTACATCATAGATAACGTTGGTTTTTATTTAAAATATAAATAAATAATCACTACTATTGTACATCATTTTTTTGCACTTATTATAAATTCTCGAAGCCATCCTATTCATAGGTCTTATAAAATAAATAAAAAAATGTAAATAATTTTTTGTGTCTTTTTATAGCATAGAGTTTGTAATACCTTATCATACTTGTAATACTTACCATATCGTTTACTGGGTGGCGGAACCTAACACCGCAACGTATTTTATCAAAACGAAAAAAAAAAGTTAATTACACTTAGCCTCTCATTATTTGATTGATTTTAAATAATATAAACGCTATGCACATATTTACTACATAGAAACTACATAGAAATCTTAATTGTTTTTTTTTGTCATATTTCATCAGTTCTACAGAAGAGTGGTCTCAATTTGTCAACCATATTTCTAAAAGTTAGAACACACTTGCAATAACAATCTTTGTTGACAGTTTTCTTTTGAATCTGACAAACTTAAAAGATTCTCACCGAGGCATGTCCACTTGGGATAACAACAGCTGTCCTTTATATCTAACTGGAATATATTCTTTGAACTTATGAAAATACTAAAATTTTAAAATAAAATAAAACATTGTATACACATAGTATATAATGTTTGTATTTTTAATGTAGTATGTAATGTTTGTATGTGCGGCGTTGATTTTCGCTACTCAACAAGCAATGCCTCCAGAACTCGGCGGAAAGTGGGGAATGAAGTGTTTTAATTCTAGTTATTATTTTTTATTATTAATTTTATATAAAAATATTTTTTGTTACATAATATATTAAAAAATCAGCTTAACTCTGTATCCCGCACACAACAGGGTAGGCAGAGGAATCTAGTGTTAAGATACTCCGTTCCCCATTGTCCATCAAGTTCCGGAAACATTGCAAGCGGTGTTGAGTTACGGAACTCAACGCCGCTCTTTGCCTCGACACCAGAGCGAAGAAATGAAAATATAAATGTAAATAAATATTTAATTTCTTCGAGGGGGGATCGTACCCACAACCAGTCGATTTTATAGTCACACTTTGTGTCTGGCCTCTATAAAATTAATAATTTTGTTAATTTATTTTATATTTACCAATAATAATTATATTTAATAACAATTTTATACCACAATTAATAATATGAAAAAAAAAATTTGGAGAGGTAAAGTTCTTCACGGCGTTTCTCGTGTAACAGGACATAACGTTGATGTAACAGGATAAGCAGAGAAAACCTAATATCAAGACATTCCGTTCTCCACTATCAGCCTCAGCCTCAACTCAACATCGTGCTTTATCTGGTCAGAGCGGAGAAGTGAATATATATATATAACTTTCTGAACAAGGATCGCTACAGTGGATGGTTCTATATTCATAGTAAATTAATAATTTGAATTTATATTTACTTAATCATGCGGTTTGAAACATTTCATATATTTAAACGATTTGCGATTACATGTGTTAAATAAGATTTTGAAATTACACAGAATAAATGTCGTATGCTTTAAATAATATTAAATTTGGATAGGTACTTAAATATCCTTTCGTGTGTCTCGCTTACATATGTTTTGTCCTCTTATCATATAAAACTAATTTCTCCGAACTTTTAATGTTTTTTAAATTGTATTTCGTGTGTCTTTGAAATAAAATAATAACAAATAGCTAAACATTCTATCAGGAATATAGTAGGTGTAGAGTTAACTTGGTATCAGCTCTCCGTTATTTACATTCCATCACCGTCAAATCTAAACATACAGTGTTGAGTTATTTTGAGCACTGGAATGAAAAGTATTTTTCTCAAATAAGAATCGAATTGACAACTATCGCGTTGTCCTATTGTGCCACAATGGCCTCCTAAAATATTAAATAACATTTTTAATACAATTCAAAATGTACAGCAAAGTAAATGACAATAATTGGTTCTCCAGAGCCAAGAAAACTTGATATTATAATAATTAAGCAACCTAACAACCAGAAAATTTTATCACTGAACAATGGCTAAGCGACAACAATGTCGTCGAATAAAGATGCTCGCTTCCAAAAGACTACTATTACACAAATAAAACTGTTCATTAAATTCCTTATTTATGCGTTCGAGGGTTACATTCGGATGTCATAAATTTCCGCCCCTTGAGATTTTCCTTATGTTTCTGTTGAATTTTATGATAATTAAATTTTCTATTGTGTTGAAATCATACAGGTGGTTCCTTATATTAAGGAGTTGTGGTCGTCCGCAACTTCGTATGAGTTAAGACTAATAGACCATGCTCATAGGACTTCGATTAGTAAATTACAAATTTATAGCAATAATTCATACGTTCATAGCACTACTCATTTTTAAAGAAAATTGAAGCCAAGATTTTAAAATATCTCAAAGCAGAGCTTCGCTTCAATTTAGAAAGGAAATCATTTCTCCTAGTGAAAATCGAATTCGAATCGAACAGACACTATGTTCGACTACGCCATGACGACCTCAATTTTAACCGCGATTGCAACGAAAATCATACCTGTCGTAGATACTGCAAAATTTTTTAAGCCTAATATACTAAATCTTATTTTAATTAAAAAAATACCTACTATAAAAATCAAGAGTTCTGCCACTCAACACGCAATGCCTCCAGAATCCCGCAGAACGTGGGGAACTGAGTGTCTTAACACTAGGTTCCCTCTGCCCTGCTGTGTGCGGGATACAGCGTGAAACTGATTTTATAAAAATCAAATTTATTTTATAAACTGTATGTGTACACGCAATATAAATTACAACACCGTGTTCCAGGTAACTTACACGTCATATCCCCTCAGATCAAACAATGAAGTTGACAATGGGCAAATAAAAGGCACCCAAGTCCCTCATTCTACATTGTGGCCTATTTTTACATCAGAAAATTATCATTCCTCATCTTTCACCGTAAGACTGTTATCTCAGTTAAACATTTCGGTGTTTTTTTTTAACTAGCAGAGTTTTAACTTCGTTGGAAATGTACTTTGATATAGAAACATCTTCAAAGACGCCTTTACGTTGACACTAGAGTGGGACGCGGTTCTGACAAAGGAATATTAATGAATGTCTTTATGTTAGAGAATATCAACTTTCTTAAGAAATCTGAGTGCCTTAGAAATATAAGCATCTTTATTAGTATAAAGACACGAATCGTTTGCTATAAGAACTCGAAAACGCTAATCAAAATTGTTTATTTAGATTTTTTTAGATTTATATATATAGTGTAGTCGAAATTTGTTTATAATTTGACCGAATAGAGGAAGTAATAGTAATTATTTTGATTAATTTAAAGGTCTGATTATATAACTGCAATTTTATCATAAATGAAATTTGAAGCCATAAAGACATATATCACGATTTCCATGCATAATTAATTTTAAAACAGAAATATTCTACATTCTTCACAAGCTTCAAAAGCGTATTACTAACAAAAAAGATAATGATACCGCATAACCTACATACATTTGTATTGAAATTAACAAAAAGCAATTCATAGAGAAGCTTGAAATAAAAATAAATCATATGAAAACATTATACAACTGTAGGTTACGGAAAAAAAAGTCAATAGCCGTGTGAGTGACAATTTAATGAAGTGTTGGGCCATTGTGCAATTGTAGGCGAGGTTATTAAAAGTTAACACCTAATTTATGAAGGCTTGATGAATAGTTGGTTTCGTAACGTATACCTAACTTTATTTGAATTGGTTTCATCTGACAAATAAAATTTTGTATCCTAATTTTTTTATCATATTTTGCAATAGATGTTCGATGGTTCGAATCCTACGCGTGGAGATGAAATATTTATTTAAATTGATATTTCCATTTCTTCGCTCTGGTGTCGAGGCAAGGTGCGGTGTTGAGTTCTGCCACGCAATGCCTGCAGAATTTGGCAGAATGGGGAAAGGAGTGTCTTAACACTAGGCTATGTCCTATGTCTACCCTGCTGTTTGCGGGATACAGTGTGAAGCTGATTTATTTTATAATTAGACCAAATCAAATAAAAATATTATTTATAATTATATTACTTTATAAAGTAATTAAAGTCAGCAGATATATAAGAAAAAAAATAATTATGTGGCATAATCAAGTGTTAGAGAATATATTTTGTATTAAGTTAGGAACCTACAAAATCTATATTAGATTTTTGTAGAAATGATGTACATAAAAGTTAACAATTCAGCTTCAGGCTTTATCAGGCACACAGGAGCGTAGGCAGAGGCAACCTAGTGTTAAGACACTCCGTTCCTCATTCCTCACAAAATTTGAAGATCTGACAGTATCTAATTTACATATTTTGAATTAGATTTTCATGTTATACACTCAGTAGCTTGTGCAAATTACTCGATACATAAATTACATTAAACATTAGAGTAATTCTGATGTTGGTATTTTGTCGTTCGTAAGTTCCATTAAGAGGTAATTAATCATAAGTAAATCATCTTTAACAGTGTGTAGTAATATACTAAGTTCAAATGTAAGCTTCTGTATGTTTGTTCGAATTTAAAATCACGTTATCTTTACATATGAAACTAATGAAGTGATATTTTTTTATATTTTCATTTCCTCGCACTGGAAACGAGGCATTGTTGGGCGTGAGTTTCGTCACTCAACACCCTAAGCTTCATTTCTCTCGGGGGTAAGTGGAGAAAGGATGTATTTTAATGAGTACGGAGTTTCTTAACATTAGGTTTCCTCTGCCTACCCTGCCATGTGCAGGATAGCTGTATAATATGAAGCTTATAAAACTCATACTGACAGAGAGAAATTCGCAGTGCGGCGTACGCCGAAATTTGTCAGTCTGGAAAGTGTAGGACAAAATTAATAGAATATTTTTCTCAAAATTCCGAAGGGAAGAGTAGTACAGGAAATTACATATTACGTCATGTATAAAAGTTGTAGGCAAAAACTAGAAAAAATATAAAATTTTACGATAAATACGGATATATTATTATTGATATAAGTAAATATGTTTATTAAACGATAACATGTTACTATTGAAATAAATAAGGTAAGCTTGTTTTGTACTGTATTAAATTATTTAAAAAAAAAATATCTACTGTAAAAATGCTAAGAAAATTTAACATGATGCATGTGTTTCGATTTTGTTTTGATGCAAAAATATACAATTTGCAAAAACCTTAACTTTTTCTTTAGTTTATTGCAATCAATATAAATAAAAAGAATGTTTCAACTCATAGTTCTTCTACACAATAACTTTATTATCTTTTATGTTGGACTCAACAATGAACCATAATTTTGTTATTCCTGTCCAAAAGAAAGCTTCTTATACATTGAGACAAAGACGAAACGTTTTTTGTTTTGTTAGGACAATTGCATATGGAAGGAAGACTATTATACGAACATTGAATACAGAACAGTTGGTTGTTGTATAAAATACTTTATGACCCAATACTAGCTACTGTAAATATACATATTAAACATATGAAAATAAAGGTTTATATGTCAAATTCAATAAATGAGGTGTGTCATGGCGCAGGGGCACAAGCTTGCGACTGTAAACTTGTTATAAACGAGACAGATTGTAAGTTCGATTCCCACTCTTGGAAATGAAATATTATATTTTCTTTACCTCGCTCGGGTAACGAGATAAGAGCTCCGCCACTCAACAAGTAATGCCTCCGGAATTCAGCTGAAAATGGGAAATGGAAGTTTTTTAATATGAGCGACGTCTCCTAGCAATAGGTTCCTAGATCCTTCTACTTATTTTGCCATTTATTTAAATTTACTTAATTCTAAATTGTAATTTTTTTGCGCTTTGCTACGATAAGCTCATTATTAGATTTTCTAATAGTGTAGCTATTTTAAAATCTTTTTTTTTCTATACACTTATTAAATAATAATATTTAATACTTTCTTTACAAGAAAATAACTCAACAATATTAAATTATAAAAAAGAAATATTTTGTGAAGAAAATATACAAATCTTTTGAAAATAAACTATTATAATAAATCACATAGCGTTATTTTATAATTAAAATAAATATAATTTTAACTACGATTCCTTTGTAAATTAACTGTGTTATTTAAAATTCAGCAAGCTTTCGCACTTTGTGATTATGATATGAACTGCTTTAGATGACCGTAGTATTCCAGTCACGTCGCCAGCTGTCCTTTAACAGTCCTAGGTAGTTTTTATATTCACATTTTTTTCATAATGAAATTTAAAAATTACTTGAAGTAAAGTTAATATTTTTATATGTTTATTAAAGTTAATATGCTTATTAAAGAACAAATTTCGTTTATTACAAAACACTTTATTTGTTTAATTGTTTTTACATAATATGTTTGTACTTTTTTAAATAAGTAATTAGTATAATAATTAGAAGGATTAAAGGTAAATGGAAGAAGATTAAATAAAATATTATATGCAAAAATTATCACAATGGCTTTATTAAAGTATATAAATAGGTATACTGTGTGACTTAATATGGACATTAATTATATACAAACTATTTACAAATTCACATATTCTACAGCAGTCTTATAGATTTATTTACACCAACATTACGAAATCAACGCTCTCTTTAACGGCTAGAAATTACAAAAATAGTTTAAAATTTTAATTATTT
>JAATLQ010003839.1:0-30334 GCA_013421005.1 Heliconius erato x Heliconius himera | reverse complement strand
GGACCTCTCATTTTTTCGTGAAAAGAAAATGATCTCAATGTCCCGTTTTGCATACCACTTCGCATAGTGTAGGAATTTATGTTATTACGGTAACTTGTTGATTTTGATTTAAACCTGCGGTCAGGCATTGCATATCTTAATTTCTGCCAAAATTTGTTATGTCCCCATTTTATTCGTAAGCTTGTTTTTAAATAGGGTCTTAATTCTATGTCCCTTTCTGCTTCAGTTAAAATTGAATTATCTTCAATAAGAACTAAAGTATAAATTCTTCTTTTTAATATATTGTGCAGAGCTTGTCTAAACTCGTATCGAGACCATTCTGTTTCTAAGAAATTTCGTGTTAAGACAATAATTATTCTTTTGGATGCTTCAGCCGCCTCCGGTAGTGGTAGAGTATATTGCATATAAGCTGCACCGTGCTGTGGGATATCTCTGTAATGTAAACAAAGATGATATGATGGACTACCGTTTTCTAATTCAGCAGCTAGCGTCTGGATAACGAAGTCATCATCTTTAGGGCTGTAGCATATGTATGCATCGTACAGCTTGTCCGTGCTGTCATAGGCCCCTGCGAAGGGAAGGAATCTTACACCACAACTAGTGTAAAGCCATATTCGTAGTGTGTCTCTAAATAAAAATATTAGGAGTGCTATGAGAATTATTAAGGTAAATCCTGTGAACGTTGTTACCATCATTGGCATGTAGTTTGAAATTAACATGTTGTCGATTCCTGATTCACTTGCGTAATAATCACTACATATAGTTCCATTAAGATTTAATTCTTTTCTCTGTGATGATGGGCTCTCTAAATTAATGCACCATACATCTGATATATCTACAATTTTAGGAACATTTTCTGAGATATACGCCGTTAGTCTCTGTAAATAACGACATTTACATGACCACATGTTGTTTCCAATTGAGAGACTATTTAAATTTTTATTTATTATTAAACTCCATACAGTAAAATCTACTAATCTATTTCCATCTAGTCTTAATATTTTTAATGAGAGAAGAGGTGAAAATGTTTTATTATCTATATGACTTATAAGGTTATCTTGTAAATAAAGTTCTGTGAGTTGTGTCAAATGTTCGAATTCGTAACCATTTAAATGTTCCAGCTTATTATTTCCCAGATGTAATATAATGAGAGACGATAAGCCAGCAAATGTTCTATTATGTATATTTTCAACTTTGCTTGAATTTACATAAAGTGATCTCATATTTTTTCTGCCTATGAATGCATAATTTTGCAATTCTTTAAAGTCATTCCCATCCAAATAGACCTCGGTTGCATCCATTGGAATTTTTTCTGGTATTTCTGTAACGCTTTGACTAGAACAATCGACTACGTTTGTGTGCCAGGTAGGATCGTGGTAACAAGAGCAGTTGTTGGGGCAAGTCATTTGGCAATCGCACGCAACGTAGTCACAACAATGGCATAGCGTAAAGCAATGTGTCTCATATGTGCACAAAAAATCTGTTGATTTTAGATTACTTAGAGGAATATGCGTCACTCCCCTTGTATGAGTCATCTTACACAAAATATTCTCAAGATCCATTATTTTAGGGTGTTGTCTGGTAGCAGTCATATTGTTTATTAATGGTAACCATTCCATTGAGCAATCGCAATCAAACGGATTTCCTCCTATATAGAACTCTGGCAACGACTTGTTCAAGGGGACTGGAGATAACCGGAGGCTGTTTATATCTAAATGAGATATCTCATTTGCGTAAATATCAACTCTAGTAAGATTGCGTTTCTCCATAAATGTGTTCACTTGAATATTGTTAATTTGGTTATTATTTATGAATAATAGTTCTACGCTATTTGGAATTGCCAAAGGAGATATTTCTCCAATATGATTATGGCTTACGTCTAGAGTTTTTATGCGTAATCCATTTTGAAGCTTATAATAATTACCCAAATATACGATGAAATTACTATGAATATCAAGCCATTTCAGGTTACTAGGTATAAAGGCATAATCAAACCAATTTATGTTATTTTCTGACAGGTTAAGCCAAAGTAAGCTCATTAAAGTAGAAAATACGCCATTTATGTCAGTTATATAGTTTCCATCTAAACGTATAGCTTCTAATTGCTTATTACGCTGAAAACTACCTCGTTCAATACCATAGATTTTATTTTTCGCTAAATTTAGCACTTGTAAACTAGGTAAATCCCAAAACATTCCAACGCTAAGATTTCCAATTTGATTATCAATTAATCTCAATCCCGTTAATTGATCTAAATTTTTAAACGAACCATTTTTAATATCAGATATAAGGTTTTCACCCAAGTCTAATGTTTTTAAAAGAGATAATTCCCATATCGCGTTAGGTACCTCTGTTAATTGATTCGAGCTGAGGTCTAATTCTTTTAAATCAGAGCAGTTTTTAAACGCTTTTGGGTTTATATTGATCAGTAAGTTATTATTTAAGTTCAATTTACTTAATACAAATAAGCCATTAAAGAGATATTCATCAATTGTATGTAACCGATTTTCAGCCAAATTTAAAGTATGTAAGTTATATAAAGGAAGGAATGTGTTCTCTTCAATATATCCAATAGAGTTGTTTCTTAAATCTAATATTTGAAGAAAGAATAAATCCTTGAACGTCTTACCATCTATCCTTGTCAAGGCATTATTGGATAAATTCAGAATGACTAAGCGTATAAGGCCAATAAATGTTCCGCCATCAATGTGAGCACTTGAAAGTTGATTATTTGATAGATCTAAGACAAGCAGCTGTTCTAATCGGTGAAAAGCGCCTCTAGCTAATTCAAACAGCAGGTTATTATTTAAATATATTTCTCGCAACTCCTTCGTATTAGCGAACGTTCCCTCGGGTATCGACTGCAAATGGTTATGGGAAATATTTAAAATACGCAAAGAAATAAGTCCATTAAATATTTCACTAGATAGGTCACTTATATTATTATATTGCAATCTAAGTTCTTGAAGACGTCGTAAACCCGACAATTCAGAGTCATCACTTAATGATTTCAGTTCATTATAACTAAGATCTAAGCTTCTTAGACCCGATCCACAACTTTTTCCGAAACCAACACGATCGATACTTTTAATTTTGTTGTGAGTAACGTTTAATACTTGCAAATTATCCAAAGGACAAAACACATCAGATGGTATAACTTTGAGATTATTTTCTCCTAAGTCAAGTGTCTGCAATTCACGCAAGCCGTTAAAAGTGCCGAGTGAAAGTTCTAAGTTTTTATGTTGACTCCAGTCGAAGTTTTTAGATCTTATTGATAATTCCTTAAGCTTGGATAATCCTTCGAAAGCGTTGCCTGGTACTCGAAGTAGTTTGCAGTTGAGAAGGGTGAGCTCTTCTAACGTTGAAAATCTTTGAAAATAGTTTGCCTCAAGAAAACTTTCAAACAGTAGCAGCTGGTTGCACTCAACGGTCAAACGTTTTGTATTCTCCGAAGGTGCAGATGCGAGACTGGATGCATTGGATTCAAGAGTTCGCACGTGACACAAAGTAGTCCCTTTATCACCATTTAAATCTTTTCTACAATTATCTAAGCCTTTCGGAATATACGCGGCAATCACACCCAAAGTCACTAACAAAAGAGTCACCAATTGAAACATTTTCTATATACATTTGTCTTTAATCAATTTCAAAGTTGTGCTCATTCACTTCTACACTGTATCAAATTTTGTTCGAATTCACTGGTTTGTTATGCACTTCACTGATCAATGTTTACATTGCGGCGTACGGACGACGTATGAACGGAGGAGACGCGGACGCGTGCCTTCCCCATGGTGGGTTATGTCCGGACTGACGAGGCGGTCCGACCGTAGGCGAGCGAGTGGTGCGCTCCACTTCGCCCCTCTGGCTCTACACCCCCCGCGCCCTAACGTCTCTACATAGTTACGCGTTGCATGGCGCCACTCGCGCGCCCGAGCGCTCTCGCACAATTATGTAATGTTTTCTTAATCGAGCCACCTCGCATCCGCTTAAAAAAGGAAGCGTTCAGCTGTAGAATTGTAAATGCGTTGATATATTTTTTAATAATTCTCCTGCAATTTAATAAGACCTAATTTCTTGCAATGATATAATAAATTATTGTAAAAAAATAATTAATAATATTATTATTCGTTATTTTTATTTTTATTAGTTTTATAGTGTCACCAAATAAAGGAAATCAAAGTGATATTCACACAAGGAAACAGTGCAGGTATTTTGTTTCGGGCACCCTTAATTCTTTTTGTTGTCATCTATTGAATTCCCTACTCACATACTTTGCTAAGGACACCCAATAAAGCTGGTTCAGTGCCGTGTACCCCTCAACATATTGTGTATAAAGTATCGTATTGAATTTTCAAACGGATAGCTGCTGTTTTCGGGCTTCGAATTCCAGTATCTCGTAAGGGCTTAAAAGGTGTGAAGTTAGTAGGAATTGTTAATTTAATACTCGACACGTAAAATTGTATACGATGTTAAAAGTTATCTACGTAGTGAAATTACAGTAAAGGATTTATTTTTAAAATAAATGTATGTTTATTTACATACTATACCTATTTTCATACTATGCACAATCATTTGATTTGAGAATCAAATTATTAATAGGTATTGTGTAATTGAATCATTCTATATTAAATATAATAATAATTTTAAAATGTAATTTCTAACTATACTTTTGAGAAAACATGATTTTAGAGCAGCTATCACAAAATTTTGCCATTATGAGCGTTGAAAGATAACAAAAACTGCGACATTAAACGAGAACTTTCTCCACTTAAGTGATAAAACACGAAGACATACCAAAAAACACTTCAAGTAGTCTAATATCCTCAATATTAATGTCTTTTGGCTCGGCATCTTGTATCAAAACTTTTATACGTCGAGAGTTCTTAGCTAGCTTGATAAATGACTTCTCTCACTTTCTGAAACTTCATAGTGTGTTTTTTCACTATATTTGAAGGCTGCGACAAGGTTAGCTGAACGTGCTTCGGATATCCAATACTGTTTACTAACACAGTTATCTCGTACGTCTCCCTTACAAAAATCTCTTCGTTTATTACGTTTTACTTCCTTAACTTAGTTTGTTGTTTAAATATTTGAGTGTGTAGTTCCTTATTTTGTTATTTTCATGTAATTCTATTGTATATTGGCTTTTCTTTGTACTGAAGTACCTACTTAATATAGTCTACTATAGCAATGTTTTTTTAAACCTATAAAATAAATAAAATTAATAGTGTCAACACAATATATGTTAATGAAAAATAAATGAAAATTCCCAAAGCTATTAATATTTTATTTGTGACATACAAATTATTACTAACATAAAATATTTTCATATCATACAATCTTCTTAACAAAGATTCTGATATAACAGAAGTTCCAACGAGAGAATGATCGTTGGTAATGGATTTTATCAGGCCCATTAACTGAGACGACATGACTTTGCATACCTTAAACGATTCTAATTAAAATGCACGTTTTACTGCTTGGAAGCATCTATTGTTATCTACGATCGAATTGCGTAGGAATATTTACTATTAATTTAAATAGATTTCTGGACTAATTTGGTTTTTATGTCCTTTGAATGAATAGTCAAAGTGAAATTGATTCATATAATGTAAGAAAATTGTATAGAGTTCTTATAACTACGTACAGAAAAGTATACACATATAAGTTACCATTAATGAGCTTCACGCTGTACCCCGCATATAGCAGAAAATGTAGAGTAAACCAACATCATTGGACCCCCTTATTTCTGCTGAATTCCGGAGGCATTGCGTGTTGATTGGTGTAACTAAACGCCGCGTTTTGCCCCCTCGACACCATAGGTCAGAAATGAAAATATTAAATATTTAATTTCCTCGAGTGGGAATCGAACCTGTCGAACAAGCTGCCGCAATTACAGTCACACGCAGGTTCCCTTGCGTCACGACAGACCTCATGTATTTATATTATTTAGATTTCCATACATCAACATATAAATATATTACATTGCCATTAGAACAATTTTTTTTTATAATTTTAACTTATTTTTTTAATATCTTCACAAATCTCATATGACATTTACTACAAAGGGTTCATAAATTGAACGACGTACACACGCGAATGCGGCGCCTCGAGCCAGTTTTTAATTCTTCTTACATGTCTATCAGTAAACGTATGAGTGTAACGTGGTGCCACTGATCAAGTTCTGTGAGATCAAAGGCAAAGATTATAAAAGGGAATTCATTTAAGCTATTACTTTTAAATTGTTGAGTATTATAAAAAATATCATGTGAATAGTATCTTGCTTATTTAGATACTTAATAATATTAATGTTTGCAGGTAAAGTATCGTGGTGCAATGGGCTGATTGTAATCGCCATAGTTTTAGGTTCGATGGCCACTTGAGGGAATAAATTATTCATTTCGCGTATCATACAATATTTTGTATTTGAGCGATAAGCTGAGAACACGTTATATTAGTAGGGTCTTTGCTTACTCTGTTTTAGTGAAACTGAAACTTATGTTTTAATAAGGGTTTTATATGTACTTCCTAATAAGAATTTAAAAAATCAGCTTCACGTTGTACCCCGCACACAGCAGAGTAGGCAGACGGAACCTAGTGTTAAAAGATTCTGTTGCTCACTTTCCGCCGAATTCTGGAGGCAATGCGTGCTAGGTGGCTAAACTCAACGCCTCGCTTTGCCTCGACACCATAGCGAAGAAATGAAACTAACAATTTAAATAAATATTTCATTTTTTGAGTGGCGATCGAACTCACAGCCAGTCGCGTTTACTGTCACACTTTGTGATGCTGCGCCACGAGTGTCCTCAAAGTAAAGAATAGGGTTTGAATGAATTACAAAATACCTTACGAATCTTGGAAAAAAAATCTGAATTTAAGTAGTCGTTTACATAATTTTGTAATATCAAAAAAAAACATACATTTGGACATTCATATATTTTTTATATTGGTTATATTCTTGAACATATTTATATAATATAGCATATCTATTAAATCAGTAGAATATGCAGCCTCAATAAATTAAAAAAATATATAATTATAGCAAAAATATATAACATACTTTGAAGTAGGCAAATACATATCAGGATAAAATACACTTATATCTATAGAGAAATCTCTAATCGACACCTGCGGCTTCGATACATTGAATGCCAGCAACAAGGGCCATTGCGTGTTCCATTCAAATTATACAGATACTTTAAGCCGACATAATTTAATGCGTATGTATTTAGAGTAGGCTTAGTTTATCTGTATAGGTCCTTGGATATAACTTCTCTTTTTTTATATTTCAAGGTTTTCTTTTCTTATCACATTGATGTTAGGCTATTTAATAATGAACCACTACGACTAATATTGTGTGTTGCGGAGAGATTCTATTTTTTTTATTACTATAATGAAAAACCGGCGAAGAGCCATTGTCTCAGAGTAAATTGTGACATACGGACGGATGGACAGACAGACGGACGAATTTATAACGATATCGTTTTTGCGATTTGCTCACAGGACCCAAAAACATATTTTGATTTTATAATCTATTTTTAAAAGTATCTAAGACCTTGTGACCTTGTTGACTCATTTGGTGCAACAAAGACGTAATTGCACTCGTTTTTGAAAAAATAATAATATGTGAATGCTTGAAAAAATAATATTTATGAATATTTATTGCGTCTCCTACAAAAAATACAGAATATCTGTGTTACGTCAATCATTACACTTATTTATTATCCAGTATAAAAATTTTATTATCTATTTATTCTTATGGACTCGAATTTTAATAATGAAATTATCATCGATTTTTTTATGATTATAATGTTACAATATCGTATAGTGTAAAACTCCTTCCCCTAAAGGCGATACCATAACCCATCTATATCGGCAATCGACCGCAGACAATGCAAAATTCAGTACTTAAACCTAACCAGTAGATGGTGGTAGGATAGGAAATGATATTTCTATACGAATGATTCTACATTACCTTCTAGTATTAGCATATTTAATTTTTTTTAATATACATCGGAATATATTATGTGTTACGCAATGCCCCCAGAATTCGGCGGAAAGTGGGGAACGGAGTGTTTTAACACTAAGTTCCCTCTGCCCACCCTGCTGTGTGATTAGTGTTGAGATGAAAAGTATAATGACGACGCCATTAAATTTTTTCAAAGAGGAATTGAACCCACAGCTATTCTTTTTACAGTCAAACATGTATCCTATTAAGCTTCTATTATGTTAGTGTATCTGTATATATGTATAATATATTAAATAATTTAATTTATATAATATTACTAAATAAATCTTAGTCTTACACGTACAAATTAAAGCCTGTACTATAATTGAGTTCGTACAAAGGATATTAGCAGAAGATTGCTCGTTGAACTCCAACTTCGATCACTTTGTATAGTTCCAATAGTTGATATCCGAATGTTGATTAAGCAGAATCAGTTCAGTGGGACAGTAAAGTGTGGGATTGATTTAAGTAGTTCGCGCTGTTTGTTCTTGTGGAATAGGTAGCTGTTACTAATATATGCAAGTAGTGGTACAAATTGTGAGTGTAAAACCGACTGTTTGTGGGTTCGACCCCCACTCGAGGAAATGAAATATTTACTTAAATTTATATTTCCATATCTTCGCTCTTCTGTCGAGGCAAAGCGCGGCGTTGAGTTCTGCCACTCAACATGCTGTCTCAAAAATGGAACGTAAAGTAGCGAATGTCTTACCAATAAGTTCCCTCTGCCTACCCTCCGGGATGCGGAAAAAAGCGTAAAGCTTTTTTTTATTCAAATATATTAATTACTAGCGGACCCGGACGCGGCTTCGCCCGCTTAAGCTTTACGAATGCTTATAGATATATTTAGGAAATTGTTTTTGAAAATATGTAACTAATTTAAATGAAAAAAATATAAGTAAACGTAACCATAGTAAAATATTAATAAAAAAACTAAACAAAACCAGCTACATTATTAATAATTTTGTCTCTGTCTGTCTTTCTATTTCCCCGAGCTAATATCCAGAATAACTGAACTAATTTTTAGTGAACTTTCAGTGATCGATTTTACTGATTTACCCGGGAAAAATCTTTTTACTCGTTTTCCTTGCGCGCGTACATAGATACTATATGAAATAACTAAAGTCCTTTCTACATGAAATATGATAAGTTTTGCGAGCAATATCAAATAAAATCCCAAAAAACTAAAACCACAATTTATTAAGTGTATAACAACCAACAATTCTCTCCTTAATACTTAAAAATATTATGCCGATGCCGCGAAGGGCCGCAACTTAAACCACACCAAGAAGTTAATGAAAATCTAACTAATCTACTACTCGAATATGCGAAGAACCAAAGAAAAGTAGAAATTAATTATAAACAGCAAATAATTATATAACAATTAACAGTAGTTCGAAAATGTATGAAAATTTACAAAACCGTCAAAGTCATCTGCCTGTTCGCGTCGGTCTTACTATGCCGCTCGTAGGCTAGGTCATTTCGAATCAGTGACATCTCCTCAATTATTTATTAGAATGTTATACAGTAAACTATAATTTCAATCTAGATGAAATGCTAAAAGTGACTATTATATTCATTTTCATAAGGATCAATGTCAAATTATAGAAAATACATACAACAAAAACCCAATAAATATAAAGTAAATTAATTAAAATGGTTACTTGTTGTTACTGTTACTTTGCTCAACCTTCAGAGATAAACATCATATCAACATGTATCGCGGAATTTTTTAAACATTATTTAAAGGACAATATTTTTGTAAAACATTGTTTTTATGTATGTCATAAGGTTGAATCGGCGCACGCCATGTATGCGTTAAGCAAGCTCATTTTGGGTGACGTTTGCTTATAACAACTAATAAACTTTGCAAACCGTTGCTTAGCAACGGTCGGTTGTTATTAACATGGCGGAATAAATTGCCTGTCAAATTAGAAAATATTTTAATATATTAGTATATATCGACAATATTACAAATATGAGAAAAAAAAATAACCTATGTTCATCCGAAGACCCTCAAGTATCTCTGTATGAGTATTTTATCACAATTGAATTAGCGGTTTGGCCCTGATTGCGTAACAGACAGACAGACAGACAGACAGACAGACAGACAGACAGACAGACAGACAGACAGACAGACAGACAGACAGACAGACAGACAGAGTTACTTTCGAATTTATAATATAGGTATGGATTTCATAACTGATTTTAATTGTAGTCTGGATTAGTTCAGTAATGTACGTAGGTTGGAATGTGAATAATTTCTTAAGATAACAAAATAACATTTATATAGAATTATAAATATTATTATGATGTGAGGAATGGAGTGTCTTAACACTCGGTTTGGTGTTGTACTGTTGTAATACTGTTGTAGGTACTTGTAAAATACAAATGTTTATGTTATATTAAATTATATATTCTTCTGTTTTGATAACAATGAAATTACATATAATAAATATTTAATACTAGTGAATCCAAAATGGCTACCTCAACAAAATTGCGCAAATTATTTTATTGCAGAATTTTTTGCATAAACCACCTAACATAAAAATCAAATCAACTTTACCTACTCTATATCCCACACACACCAGGATAGGCAGAGGGAACCTAGTGTTAAGACACTTCGTCTCTCACTTTCCGCCGAAATCTGGAGGCATTGCGTGCTGAGTGGCGGAACTCAACGCCGCGCTCGAATGAGGATGGAACCTACAACCAGTCGCGTTTACAGTCACACTTTGTGCCTCTGCGCCACAACCGGCCTCTAATCTAATACGAATATCATAATATCAGGGAAATGTAAGTAAATTAAATTTAACTTTGAGTGGGTGTCGTATCTACAACCGTCGCCTTACAATCGGACAACATGCCATTACGCAACAACGGCTCCAATAAAATTCTTATTGAAAATTCTCAATTTAATAAAACACAAACACTCAATCATTAAGTTCCTGGTACATTTACATATTAAATATTTTATTTTATTAACTCTCTCAGATTCCTATACGGTAAAATCAATCTACAGAGTTTCAAACACATTCGTATATGAGTGTAAACAGCGAGGAATATTTGCTCTGTTTCCAATCAAATGTTCATTAAAACTTTCTTAATTTTAATTGCAATATATCTGATATCAGTTTATTAAAGGAATTTGTATTTCATCAAGTAAAAACGATGTTTTAAGATGGCGCTTGTATAATATTGTTTTAGGATTCAATAAAACTTGAAGACTTGAAGTTGTTTAGAAGTTCAAAATTTAGAAATTTTAACCTAGTTCTCGTAGCTATCGTGGCGTAGTGAGACAGTGACTGGCTGAAATCGTAATGTTTGTGGATTTGATTACCACTCAGCTTTAGTTTCATTTTTCTGCTCTCAAGCGGGTAATTTTAAGCGAATATTTGATAAAGGGGTGACTTGACATAAGGGCCCGCTTCTGTAAGCCGCTCTCAACTCTGAGATTGATCTTGAAAGCTATCTCAGGGTCGAGCGCGATTTTTAAATATGAGTATAGGTTTTATTTACCTATCTTGCTATGTACGGGTTACAGTGGGTACCAGTAACTCAAAGACTAAATTTAATTTGAGAATGATCTTATTAACTATCTCTATCTCTCTCTTTTTTAGCTTCACACCTTAATTATTAAATAGACCAAAACCACATTAATAAATAGAACAAAATATTACAAACAAACAAAATTACGGTCATATTATATTATAGTATCCTACATATAGCAAGGTAGGCAGAGGGAACTTAGTGTTAAGACACTCCGTTTGCCACTTTCTGCCGAATTTCGAAGATTTGCGTATTGAGTGGTGGAACAAGACCCGGCTTATGCCCTGGTGTCAAAGCAAAGAAACTAAACTATTAATAAATAATAATTCATTCCTCTGAGTGGGATTCAAACTCACAACCGTCGCGTTATAGTCACACCCTTGTGCCCATGCGCCACGACGGCCTCAAGTTTTTACATATAATATTAACACAAAATATATAATTCTACATAATTTTAACTGGCTGTTTGAACGTGTCACTGCAAGGTAATGTTTGCAGTTAATTATGGTAATAGATTGCAGTATCAACACAGTCCTGTCTCAGACTGTTTACATTCTGAGTTCCGGAATATTCGAAATTTGTTGGAGCAATTTTGGTTCGCCGTAACTGAGACGTGGTTTCGTTGAGACTTTGAATTAATAAGGCATTAAGGGTGCTTCCTTATGCTATTTGATTTAGCGAGTTTGTTTTGAATCGAGCCATTGTCTTATTGGTTAGTTAATATGTATTTAGTGATTAATACGGTATATTTGTATGAGGCCAGTCGTGGTACAGGTGTAAAAGCGTGCGACTGTAAACGTGACAGGTTGCGGTTCGATTCTCACTCGAAGCTGTACTAATTTATATATAATGTTATTTTATTCACCATTGCGGCACAGTAGCAAAATATGAAACTCTACATATCATGATATTTCGAAAAATAATTGTAACAATTATTCGTTTCATTACAGTGCCCCAAGCTAAAAACCAAGAGCCATGCAACAAAGTTGGCTAGCAACATAATTTAATATCTTATTAGTAACTCCAAATGTGCTTAAAAGCTTAATATAATTACTTTTGATCGATAAATACTACTTTTCCTGTATTTTTGCACCACGGATCAGGAGAATTAAGAAACTTGACAAAATAACTTACGGCAGTCGTGATGTATCGGCACAACGTTGGACCGTAAGCGCGACGGAAACGGAGTAGAGTTCCGTTACTTGACTAGAGAAAACTAAAAAGAACTAAAAAATAAAATATTATATACTAGAATATATACCGCTCACTCAAAATGCTACAGCGTTCATGTTAAGCGTTGACCGGCTGCCCGTGACAATAAAATATTGATTGAATTCTAAAATCCGTGCCCGAAGCCTAGCTGCCGCTATTTTATCCTTTAAAAACTACATGCCATATTTGTCGAAAAGCTTTTTTTTTCTCAATATGTCAAATCCAGTTGAAATATATGTCTGACTGACACAGTGTATTTATTACGAGATTACTTTAAATAAAAATAAAAGTTAAAATATAATTATATTAAAGACGGTATTATTTCAATATATTTTTTCTTTACAGTTATTACTTAAATTCAATTCAATTCTTTTGAATTTGATAAATAAAAAATATACAAGAACAAAAAATCTACTTATTCAACATGGGTCCAAACTGGACACTGTCGTCTCAACTTTCATACATTGTTAACGAAATTTTTTGTAACGGAGAGAAATCTCAAAAAAAATTGGCTACCGTTCGTTGCTCATTGCTTACAAACGGTTATATAAAAAATTACACCCTAAATCCAATTATATGAAACATTATAGACAAAAATATACAGCTCGAGACTAAGGTAGCGGAATATATACAATTCAATATTTCTTTTTACTTATTCCTATGGCTTTTTGTGAGAAGACAAAAGATGTTCTTTTGTTTTTTGTTAAGTGCATTTCATTTTGGATGTCTTAGGTAGTATAAATAATTCATCATCACGCGTAGGAATCGCCGCTCGAGTAGTAGTTTATTGTTCAGAACGCATCGGTCTCGTCTTTATAAAAGAAAAACGACGTTACAACTTTGCTGTTTCTTCTTTAAGTTTTTTTAAAGTAGTAAGTTTGGTTCTGACTTTTATAACTTTAATGTTGAGTGCTTTACAACGGTTATATTGCAATAATTTCTATTATTGAAAAAGGTTTTGGTTATGTTAGTTTTAATTAAATTTATAAGATTTCATACATTTTACTTTAAATAAAGATTGTGGGTTCAATTCCCACTCAAGGAATGAATTATCTTCATTTAATAGTCTCAGTTATAAGACAAAGCGCGAAGTTGAGTTCTGCCACTCAACATGTTGTCTCAAAAATGAAACGTAAAGTAGCGAATGTCTTAACAATAATTCCCTCTGCCTACCCTCCAGGATGCGGAAAAAAAGCGTGAAACTGTTTTTTTATTCAAATATATTAATTATGTCATAATTAATTTTAATTGTAATCGATATTTTTTGTCATACTAACAAAATATATGGAAATCTTTAATCATACTTAAAAAGATGTAAAAGTTCGAGTAAATACAGTCGAGGTTTTAACTTAAATGCAAATTTAATAGTCGTCGATTTACATGTCTATAGGAACTAAAATAATGTAATCCTGTATAGAAAAGAAACTTTACTACACTTATTACTACTTCTTATTTCATCTGAAAATTCAATAAGTTATTGAATTTATAATATAAGTAATTCATAATATAAAATTATGAATTCAGTGAAATTTTTCTTGAAAGTAAAAAAAAACTTTTTTACATAATTTGTAAAAAAAGGCTAATATTAAAGCTAACTTCTAAGGGTAATTGATATACATATAATTTTAATTTTATTACACTTTTTATGTTTCTTTTATTATTATGATAACTCATAATAATATTTTCAATCAAATGTATACATAACATTACTTTTTTACAAAACGTAAAAAACATAATCAGTGACATGGCGGAAGGTGCGAGTTCAAATCGCACATTTTTTATACGTTTCCTAAAAAAATATTTTTCTTCCTACATATAGTACTTCCTAAACAATTTAAAAATGTAAAAACTATATTAGATTACTTTAAAAGAAACGCCTAGTGAATTCTACCAATATATCACTCAATTCGGTATTACCAATAAACGTGTTAGTTCGAATTGTTAATAGGCGTGCTACAATGAGAATTTACTATACTTCCCTTTTCAAGGTGTACATTCCCTGGGCCGTTGTAAATAAGGCTTTAAAAATGTACAGACCAACAGTATCCCACGCTTATTACTTAAGCTGTATAATCATTTTTCACAATTACTTTTAGGTTTGTTATTTCGTTATGGCTATCGTTTGTTTTCTTTATTTTTTATATATAATTTTTAAATATATATTTTTTTCTTTATTTTAAATTGCTCTAACTAGGGTAGGCTGAGAAAATATAGTGTTTAAATTATTCTATTTTTTGGTTTCAACAGCGTTTCTTTGTCTTGTCAGAGCGGGAAAATGGCAATAATTTATTTCATAGAGTGCGAATCGAACGGACAACCGTTGCTTATAACAAACACGCTGTTCTGGCTTTCCTGCATCCTTGATTATTTTAAATTGTACTTTTAGTGATAAAAACCACCTTTGTACACGATTTTTCTTTTTTGTATTTGTTTATTATGTGTTTTAGTACAATAAAGAATATTATAAAAACAATATGTGTTTCACTAAACGCGTCGTCTGGTTCTTTTATGTTATATGTTCGTTAATTATATATTATAAATTTATTAATCTCCCCTCTAAGTCTAGGTTCTCTCGAAAAAAATACGAAAATAAAAAATAAATAACAATATTTACTTCATTATAACATGAGAAAACTATTTTATATTTTTATTTAAAGTTTTATTTAATATTTTCTTGAATTTAACATTCCTATAGCCTAACAACAGGTAAAAAATACATATAAGTTTAAAATTATTCCAAAAAATGAAAAAGTATAATAACGCACAGAAAAAGATTCAAAATTATGCTTCCTCATATCGCGTTATTACAACCTCTGAGTGTAGATACTCGCTGGAAAGTATAACAACGTATGTGACAATTAGAATGCAATATATTATTAAATAGAGAAATCTAAATAAGACTCGTTTCATAATTATTTATAATTAATTAAAATATTTGAGTTTCTCTATTTTTAAATAAATATTTAAATCTATTCTTCTCTAATATATTGAGGCCAGTCGTAGCGCAGGGGCACAAAATGTGAATGTAAAATTGACTGGTTGTGGGTTCGATCCCGATCCCATTCGTGGATATGAAATATTTATTTATATTTATATTTTCATTTGTTCGCTCTGGTGTCGAGGTGTTCCGCCACTCAACACGCAATGCCTCCAGAACTCGGTGGAAAGTGGGGAACGGAGTGTCTTAGCATTAGGTTCCCTTTGCCTACACTGGTGTGTGCGGGATACAGCGTGAAGCTAATTGATTGATTAAATATTTCTACAAAAAACTTCATGGTCAGTTACTTTATTTTCCAATGCACCAGTAGCCGTCTATTCCGGCGAGACGCATTGAATATATTTCACAGCGAACGAAGCCTTATCCTGCGAAAATGAATATTAATTCGGAACAACCGAGTGCTGTACAGTGCGCAAGTTTGCATATTATGATGCACTAGTTGTTTGAACATGCAATTATAATGGACGTGTGCGAGTGTGTGCAGTTATGTTATTAACTAAGCGCAAGGTGAGCTGTGGATTTAAAAATATTTACTTTGTAATTTGTTATTTACAGTTATTTCTTAATTAATAAAAAAAAAAAAATCAGCTTCACGCTGTATCCCGCACACAGCAGGGTAGGCAGAGGGAACCTAGTGTTAAGACACTCCGTTCCCCACTTTCTTCGCTTAGCCTCGACACCAGAGCGAAGAAATGGGAATATAAATTTAAGTAAATATTTCATCGTCGAGTGGGGATCAAACCCACAACCAGTCGATTTTACAGTCACACTTCATGCCGCTGCGCCACGACTCTTAATTATTGTTTTTTTTTAGTAATGGATAAACTCGTTTATGGCGCGGCGTTCAGTTTCGCCACTTATTACATAATGTTGCGAGTTCGAGCAGATTATGGAAAAGCACAAAGCTGAAAAATAAAAGAATATCAATGTACCCTCGGAATAAAAATCCATAATCATCGATGAACAGTAAAATCTAGCAATCCCATAATATTACATATGATCTTTCATGAATATTATCATGTTAATTATACATGTAATATTCTTGAACCTAAACATATTATATATCAGCTTGAAACCTAAACCAGGCGTAATACATAGGCATGTATGTATGGATACATATCTATCTATATGTAAGTCGTAAGCTTAAGCAAAGATTAATGAGAGCCGTCAGTGTATGCACCGCCGGTGCAGCATTAAAAGAAAATTAACAGAATTTGATGCATGGATTATGCAAATTACTCATATCCAACAAAGTTCTTTGTTGTCACGTTCCTTGGCTGTATTATCTGTATGTATTGTTTTATGTTTTTTTTCTTTGTATGATACGTACTCGTATGTATATATTTAGTATGGTTTGTATTTTTCTAGATGTAATGGATAAATTTTATAGACTGTTACTTACGTTATCAGAGATGGGAAATCTATTCACTTATTTAATTGCTATTATATTTTTTTATCTGTATGGTGTTGTATCTAAGGGCACCAAGACGGACTCCATACTACATTCCTATATTAATTGTCTATGTTCTTTCTCTATAAAACTTGGGATGATATTTTGTCTAATATTTTAATAAGGTTCTCTGGTAAGTGGAATGAGAAGTTTAACATTTGTTATATTTTTATAATTCAGTACAGACATTATGAAGGCTTGTTTTTTTCACTTTCACAAACAACTTACTGTATTGGATACTGGACCAGATTATATTATATGAAACTTTTCAATATTATAGCTTATACATCTGAATAACATTTGGCTATAACATTACAAGTCTTTGCAGGCGAAGCTGCGTTGAGTCTCTAGTATTTATGTAGTCTTGCAAGGATAAAATTTAATAGCTACCTGCTAGCAATTATCATTTTTGCACCCCTCTACGAAATTACGGTCTCCTAAAACAATGATTTACATGAAGCCTTATTTTCTTATTATGGGGGAGTAACATTATTATCTGCTCGGATATCTATACTGATTTGATAATAGCAAAGTGGAGGGGAAGATGAGAGCCAGAGGGCGAACTGAGTGCTAAATGTTTGTATATTTTCATAATATTAAGGGACTATATCTATAGATGTAGCAAGAAGGCTTTCATCAAATTACACTCTGGGGAAGAAATGCGAATTTCTTATTAGAGCATTATATTATTATTACTGTAATAACTATAAGATACTTGTAAGAACTTTATAAGGTTATATTATACTTTGAAAACACGTATATTATGTACATATTTATATTATCTACTCATATCCATATCTTAATATGAATTATATATTATGGATATGTCTCCTATGTAATACAGTGTAATACAGTGTAATTAGAGAGAATATTTCGTTCAAAATATGTTATTCTTTAAGTCTGGAGGCGGAACTCAGCGCCACGCTTTGCCTGCGCCGCCACCCGAACAAAGAAATAAAAATATTAAATATTTAATGAACATATTCCATAAATAAATTATAAAAATGGATGGAAGCATCCACTGTTGTAATTTGTGTAGAATACAATTTTAATTTAATATAATTTTACTGCTTGATAGAGATTATAAGGTAATAACTATAATTACAACAAACACTGTAAAAATAACAGTTTTTGTTGTTGAATACTTACTTTCTTACTTATCAATAGATCTTTCGACTAATTTTAAGCAAAGTTAGCAGTGCTTACCTGCATAGTAAAAAGTGCTTATGAAATTTCAAGAATCATCGTGATTCTCAATCGGGCTGAAAACCATGATCAAAAATATTTAATAATGTTTCCCCAATTTCATCCTATTCTTAACATTTTTAAAGTGTTAATCCACACTTAGAAAAGAAAAATACTTATTTAGAAAACGTATAAACTTATTTAGAGAACGTATGGCTTAGTGGTCAGAGCGCCTGGTCGGTTTTCAGGAGGCGACGGTTCGAGTCCCGCTACGTTCAAATGTTTATACGTTTTCTAAATAAATATTATCCTATTCTGTTGGAAATCGTCGATTTTGCATATTTATTGAAAACACAAGGTAGAGCTTTTAAAATCTAACAAAAGTAACAAAATTAGCATGAACAAAATGCAATAGACTGTATTCCTGCGGGGGCTCTGGGAGCGGAGCACAATGTTTAGAAATAACAAAACTAAAGTGTACCAAATTTACTGACTTAATGCATGAAGTGTTGTAATTTTGGATGTGCACCGAAGGGAATCGACTGTTTACTTTGTATATTGAACATTTTTAATGGATGTGCTTAAATTTAACAAGGTATATATAGTAAGAAGTGGCTTTAAAATTACAATATTATATAAAGAAATGCTTGATGGATGTAAATTTGAATATTTTTATCATATTTTTTTGAATTATTCTTATATTTCTTGCATTATATTATAGCCATTTTAATAAACTTCGTAAATGTTTTTTTGTAACGTTGTTTTTAATAATAGTTTTATAAAATTTTCGCTGAAAAACGATAAAGATATTCATACTATAATTACTAATATTTATTTCCTTAAAGAGTATTAAATAGAAAAAGAGGCAGACGAAGCTGTGCGGGGTCCATATATTTTATAATAAATTCTTACTCTTTTAATATACTTACACAAACTCGTAATATCTCACAGTAACTTAAGTTGCAACAATAATTTAGGATTTCACACGTAAAATTCAAGCAGCAGTTTCTTTGCCGCGTCGGTGTCTCGGACGCTTTTAATGCAAATTTTATTTATTCATGTAAATTAATATCTATTCGCCAAGACATCCAGTGAGGCGGGAAATTGAGTACGTGCAAAAATAAAGCAGGAACGAGCTCACAAATACCAACCGTGGTTCCCAATTAGAATACCGTAAGGGTACCTACCTACCCTTACGTTGTTTGTCATTCAGTTGTAAAATGACATTGTCGTGACAGGAACACCCTCGTTTCAAACGGCATTAGCATTGGGACAATTGATTTTTTTTATTGAAAATTGAATATAATTGTAAATATTGGAGTTATTGTTTTTCTTTCTGATGAAATGAAATGTCAGAGTTATTTTTTAGAATGAGTGTAAATGCAATTTTTTGTTGTAATATGAAATGAACATTTGATTGAGTTCTTTTTTGTTTAAATATCTCTTGACAAGTCATTTTAGCAAAAATATGTAAACAAATTCTGAATTTAACATAATATTTCAATAAATATTTTTTTATATAACACAATTAAAATGAAATCCTGAAATTTTATTTTTATTTATAAAATATTTTAGCTTTAATCATAAACATCAACAATAAACAATGTATAAAAAGAAACTGAAGTTTTATTTACGTGAAAAAAATTCAAAATTGAAACGGATCCTCTGAAACAATATCAATATAACATAAGTAAGTCACGTAGGTAATATTGTTTATTGAATACCCTTCTTAGATGACTGGTAGGAAGTTCTCCGAGCACCATTTACTTTGAAAGGGGTTCACATTAATTGTGATGTCACTTGTGGAACGGTCCGTCAGGTTTATGACGCTTTTCCTCATCAAAATTCCGTTTCGTATTATATTATAAAATGTATTGTAATACAAAGTAACTTAAATGTAATGCAAAATATTGCAGTATCTTATAAATAATATAAAATCAGACTCACGCTGTATCCCGCACACAGCAGGGTAGGTAAAGGGAACCTAGTGAAAGACACTCCGTTCCCCACATTCTGCCGAATTCTGGAGGCATTGTGTGTTAAGTGGCAAAACTCAACGCCGCGCTTTGCCTCGACACCAGAGCGAAGAAATGGAAATATACATTTAAGTAAATATTTCATCTCCTCGTGTGGGGATCGAACCCACAACCAGTCGGTTTTACAGTCACACTTTGTGCCGCTGCGCCACGACCGGCCTCATATAAATAATATTTACTTTTAAAAAGCGAAACATATAGTGTCTTGACAGACGGTTCTGTTGATTAAATTTCTTTTATATTTATTGATTGATATTTACTTTTATTTTTTATATTTTGTGAGGTAGATAACTTTGTAGTGACTAGTGATTGTATCTTCATTTTTATATTCCACCTACCAACTAAATTGCGAATTACTTTGGGTTATATTCCAATAAAGCACACCTTTTTAAATTATAAGCTTATACATTCAATTTTGATTTGTAATCACAGTCGTCGTTCTTAGTAGTATGTAGCAGGGTAGGCAGAGCTAAGTGTCAAGACACTCCACACCCCACTTTCCTCTGAACTCTTTTTCGTGTTGAGTGGCGGATCATAACACCGTGCTTTGCCTCGACGCTAGAAACTATAATTTTAAATATTCCATTTAATCACACGCTTGTGCTACGCCACGAACTATCTCATAAAATAGATATTAAACATAAAGTTTTACAAATTCTCTAAATGTACAGCCATAGCACTTTTAACTACAAAATTCACTACGTCAAAAGTCAATTTATCTTATATAACAGTTTCCTACTACTACTACTACTAGGTTATCTGGAAACGGTTCAATGGGTTCAATGAGGGCTTATTTGTGTCAGTACGGCTTTTGTTCTTAAGCGCTTGGCATACGTTTGTGAATAGTCCTGCCAACTAGATTTTAAGGTCGCTGTGAAACTTACTTGAAGTGAATCATTTAACTTATACTTATTATTGAAAAATAAACTTATATTGAGGCCAGTCGTGGCGCAGGGGCATAAGTGTGTGTATGCTAACGCGACAGTTTGTGGGTTCGTTTCCCACTCGATGAAATTATATATTTCGAGGCCAGTCGTGGCGCAGCGGCACGAAGTGTGACTGTAAAACCGACTGGTTGTGGGTTCGATCCCCCCTCGAGGAGATGAAATATTTACTTAAATTTATATTTCCATTTTCTTTGCTCTGGTGTCAAGGCTAAGCGCGGGAATAGAGTGTCTTAACACTAGGTTCTCTCTGCCTTCCCTGCTGTGTGAGGGATACAGCGTGAAGCTGATTTTTTAAAATATTTTTATTTCTTCGCTCTGGTGTCTAGGTAAGTTGACTCAATACGCTATGTCTTCAGAATTCGGAGAAAAGTGGGAAACGGAGGGTTTTAACACTGGGCTCCCTCTGTCTCCCCTGCTTTGTGCGGAATACAGCGTGAAGCTGATTTAAAATTTGATTTTAATTTATTTATAACATTTTAAAACATTAATAGTATTGATATTAATTACCTCATAGTACTTAATATTTAAAGATGGTGAGATATCTCTAAATACATATTATTTTATAAATAAAAAATATACACCATAGAACAAATGACTAGAAAAGCATTCTAGCTACGTGTTTTTTTCAGCGTCAATCATGCTTATTATTGTTTGGCCTCTTCGGACATTTTACTTTGTATCAAATATTTCATTAATTGCTTAATTTAAAAATAATAAAAAAAAAAACAATAAATTCAATTAAAATATAATTATTTTTTTATATATATAATGAAAACAGAATAGTAATTAGCTTTCACCATCAAAAGTAACTTTTGAATTGACTTTAGCTTGCGTCGCCACATGGGGACGTTTTACGATCAACTGTAAAAGTGTATGTATGTCGTCTTAAATGAGACATAAACACAGGGATGTGTAAATGAATGTCTCACGTTTATTTTATTTGAGCCATTAATTCTACGCTTTCGGCGCGTTGGCAAGGGAAAATGTCAAATGGATTTGGTTTTGTCCATTTTCATCGGTTTTTAGTTTTACAGTTAACTATTATATGCTTTTATTTAACGTCATATAACAGCGTTTCTTTTAATTATTTAATTATTTTAAGTGCTTCATAAAATATTATTTTTGTAATAGTTTTAGCTTCACGCTGTGTCCCGCACATAGCAGGGAGGCAGGGAACCTGGGAACCTAGTGTTAAGACACTCCTTTCCGATTAACACATTTTGGTTCGTGATTTTCCACCTAATTCTGGACGCGTTGCGTGTTGAGTGGCGGAATTCAACGCTGCGCTTTGTCTTGAAAACAGCGAAGGAGGAAATATAAATTTAAATAAATATTTCATTTCCTCGAGTGGGAATCGAACCACAATCTGTCGCATTTTCAATCACACGCTTATGCCCTTGCACCAGGAAAGCCCTCAAGCAATTATAAACTATCGTGAAAAGGCTTTATTTTTCACAAAAAAAAAATATTCACAATCGACACTACAAAAAGAACCTACTTCGTAGTGTATATATATTCAAATTACATATATACATTATTATAGTATTAATATCCATAAAATTACCCCTCATGAAATTTCAACTTCTCATACATTATCGTGTGTTATTACAGAGTATATCATCCTTGTTCTGCCTCCCCTTGTTGGTGCTTTTCGGAGCCAAAAGGAAAATAGTCTTATAATAATTTGAGTTTCTCAATTAATATAATGCACATTCTTCATAGAATAAAAACAAAACGATTTACTTCCGGTGTCTATGTGGTTAATAGTAACTCAAGAAATGAAGAAGTTTCATAAAAAAATATTTTTTTCTTTACCCATTTTAATCAGATTAAGTGCGGTGTTGTGTTCCGCAATCAATAATATATGTAATATTTAAAGAAAAAGTAAAGATAGTTCATATGATTTTAAGTCTGCAATAGTAGATTTATGTACCTATACTATATGGAATATTTTAAGTTCGTGTATTGCAAAACAGAAAAAAGAAGTTAATATTTTACAAATACCCACAAATTTAAAAACATAGCATATAATACACAGCAAGCTATTATTGCATAACATTGGTACAGCGTGGAGGCATTATAATTATTTTGATGGAGCTAATAACGTTGAAAAATAAGCTCGGCTTAGCCGAACCGAGACAGGGTGTAATAGAGGGGCGGTGGCGTTACTCACTGATATATTGTACCTCATATTACATTTTATTAAGTGCTTTCAGTAGGATCTGCTTATATTTTGTTTTGTTTTCATTAATTTTTTTATCTTAATTGATTTTTTCTTGTATGGTGTGATATCATGTGAAATGATTAAAAGATATTTAATTCTGTATAAACATTTGCTATCGTGTATCTTATCTCTATATCTTAATATGAATTAAGATCAAAATTTTAGTAATCAATATTAAAATAAGCTTTATTACAACTTTTAAAACGACAATTAATGCAAAAATCTAGTGTCGGTCATAGAGGAAGCTACCACTTATAGAAAAAAACAGTCGCTCAATAAAGTAAATCTGAAAACAAAACTAAAATAATAATATAACAGTTACAACAAAATTCTATATAATTGAAAATGAGAACTCCCGTTATTATTTACGTAACGTTAATTTTAACCAGTTAAATAAAATACACATTTATTGTATTCTATATTTTCAATTTTTATCACTGAAAACAAAAAAAAGAAGAAAAGAAAAAACAAACCGCTCTCCTTAAACACTTCAAGGGGGTACTCTATTAAAACAAAACTTCTATTTTTCATTAGAGTCACAAAGCCGCAGGGCTGTTAGTAAAGGGTAGAACAAAATAACATTAATCTATGTCTCATATCTCATCAGTATATACTTAAATAGATACGAATTACGAAGAGGGGTAAGGCTGTATAATATAGCAAGGGTGCGTCAAGTGACAATCTCATTGCCATCCATTATAAGTGCATCCTTATTCTAAAGAATTTATGAAACAAACAATTTTTACCTATTTTCTTTAAATTTTTACATTAAAACAATAATATAATTTAATGCAGAATACATTTGGCCGTTGGGGCTCAGAGGTACAAGTGTGCGACTATAAGCAAGACTGTTAGCATTTTAATTTCTTTGCTGTGGTAATGAGGTAAAGCGCGGCGTTGAGTTTCGGCACTCAACACGCAATACCTCTAGAATTCGGTGGAGAGTGAGCAACGGAAGTGTCTTTATGGGAACGGAATGTCTCGTTTTATCTATTTATCTCATGTAAATATAGACTTTTAAATTTGACTTACTTCGTAATGACTTTTTAATCAAAATAGAGAGTTAGGTCGTTCATTTAAAAAATCGAATAATTAATGGACGTGTAGTGTACGTTGCATTTTTTTTTTCATTTTACAAAAACATTCTACTAATATTAATAAATGTGGGAGTTAGTGAGGATGGATTTAATTAACAAACCACGCGGGCGAAGCCGCCCTTGGAAGCTAGTAACAAATATTAATATAATATACTTCTATCAACTTACTACTAAATATATAACCTTATATAAGGCCAGACATGGTGCAGGGGCAGAAGTGTGTGACTGCAAACATAATAGTTCATGGGTTCGATTCCTACCCGAGGAAATTAAATATTTATAACCAATGTTCTAGAATTCGGCGGGAAAGTGTAGAACGGAAGTGTCTGAATGGAAACGTAATGTCTTAACTTTAGGTTCCCAGGTTTCCACTGCCTACTTTGTTGCTATATTCAGAATACAATGTGATATTCATAAAAAAACTTATAAAATTAAAGCTTATATCTATATGATTTTATTGTATTCACATAATAAGGACGTTTTGTGTACTAAGATCACTTTGTAAATAATTACATTAGTTCAGGCTTTTAAAATTAAAAAAAGAGACAATTAAAATAAGACATTTATTACAGCAATTGTAGTTTCTAAAAATGTAAAGCTAAAAAATAGTTTAATAATAAATTGATTTATCGAAACACTAAGCAACAAATTTAATAATTTGAAGAATAATTAATTACACATTTTTGGCAATTGCATTAAATTAGATTTTCAATTAAAATAAAAATATTTTATTACTAAATTATATTAAAAATGAGAACGTCAAGAAAAAAAACTCTGGGTGGGAACCCAGAAAATAGGAATTTACCTGAGTGTTGATTTAAAAGGCGGCTGATTTAAAGCTTTCAATCACTTTTTTCTCTATGTCAATATATAGATATATCTCAATTCCCTAATTACACTTAAATAAAATATTAAAGAAATATTCATATAGCTCAAGCGGGCGAAGCCGCACATGCCACCATCACTAATTATAATAACAATACCATTCTAAACATACACACATATACATATACATATATATACATATATATATATACATATATAAAAACATACAATTCTACAATTACTTGATATACAACAAGTGCGGAGACAGCGCAAGTCTAATATTTCAGGGTGTGTCAGGACGGGCGCAATCACGGCCCGCGTCTAGCCGGTGTCAGAACGGTTGCATTGTTGTCTGACATTTCTTGTTCACTTTGCCTATTGCGACTCTTAGTTTAGCTGCGACTGTACACTTGTTGTGACATCCGCAAGAATGTATGGTAACTTAGTGTATATTATGTTTATAATTATTTTACTGACATAAAAGAGTATTGAGGCCGCCGTGGCGTAAAGATATGACTGCAATGCGATGGTTGTGGGTTCGATCACCACTCGAGGGAATTAATTATTATTTATTAATATATTTTTTTCTTATCTTATCTCTGGCTAGGGCCAAAGCAATGCTCCGAAAAATTTACAACTGCGGGAAGTGGGAAACGGAGTGTCTTATCATTAGGCTCTCCCTGCCTACTCGGCTATGTGCGGAATACAGCGTGATTACTGATACTGATTTTTAAAAAAGCGAATTCACTTAACAGGTTTGGAATGATTTGTTTTTATTTCCTCGCTCGGTAACAAGACAGATAGATAGCATGTCCAGCCACTCAATACGCAATAACTTGTGGGGTTCCTTCTATACTTGACAACGGATTTATGATGTTATTGACAGAATTAAATTATTAGTAAAAATGACTTTAAAATAAGTAAAAAATAAATTCATAGTAGGTTTGTAAGCGATGTATCTCACACGGGGAAATGATATATTTTTATTTTCTATCTCTGACAAGGAAAAATACGATGTTGAGATCACCCACTTAACAAACAATGTTCCGAATTCGAACATAAAGCGCGAACATAAAAAAAACCGCCCAAGTGCAAATCGGACTCGCGTACGAATGGTACCGTTCTATTATTTAGAGAAAATCATGTTTGTTGTATGGGAGACCCCTTAAATATTGGTTTTATGATTTTTGTTATAGCGGTAATATAAATACATCATCTGTGAACATTTAATTAGCCAGTTGGCTAACTATTACGGTCCATAGGATACAGCCTAGTGACAGACGAACACACAGCGACAGCGAAGTGTTAGTAATAGGTACAGGACCCTAAAAACACAGGGTTACTTAGTGACCTCGATAAATAACAATCGTATAAGCCCAATAAATAATAAATGTATTGAAATCAAAACGGAATGATATCAAATAATATTAAAATGAGGCCACGAGAAGCCTTAACTTGAAGCCAATTAACGAAAGCTATGTAATAAAAATAAATTGGGCGCCAAACGATTGAGAAAAATTATTCTGTATAGTTCTAATGGCTTCTTCAACAAATATCTATTCAAGTATAGTAGATAACGAAGTTAATGATAGAGACGGCGATTGTATCACAAATGCTAAGACGACACCCCATAAACAACCGCATTGACTTCAACTAGGTATTCGTTAAAAATGAAATAAAATAGTTAAGGCTACACCTACGAGAATTATGTCACAAAACTTATGAAATATGGACCATTTACTATTAAATTACAGCCTATTAGTGTCTAACGAAGCGAGAATGAAAGAAAAATATGTTTTGGTAAAAAATACTGGTCGCGTCTTCCAGTGCGCTGGGTGTGGTAGATAATAAGGAAAGCACTTATTGAAATTATTACATGTGGTTATAATACTCCATATATAGCAGGTACTACAATAGAGTGCTCTTAAGTATTTTTTTATATATTTTTCTTTTCTAGTTTTGTTGGTGTTATATGTCCTTATAGTTGATTAGTATAGCAAAATATATAGGTACATATATATGTGTCGACACAATTCGTAAATTGCATGACGATTTAACAAGTAAGATATTTTATGTCGAGAGTAATCAAAAAAATAGACGCTCGTTACACTCAAATTTTATATTAGTACCCTACTACGGCAGGCAGAGGGAACCTGAGAACCTAGTGTTAGGGTACTCCGTTCCCATTAAGACTTGTGTTCCCCACTTCCATTATATTCCACATGCATTACGTGTTAATTCATCATATAAAAAAAACAAATAAAAAGTTAAAATGGCCGTATACCTACATTCTTACAATCATCACCCCTACAAATAAAAAAAAACAGCTCGCTTTTAAAAACTGGCTTATCATTTTCACACTAAGAATAATCCGCAAACGCGGATGCGAGCTCCATTTGAGTCCACGCAAGTCAGTTTGGCAGTATTGTCTGTCACTCCACTCTCCTCTGCGGCGCCGTGCCGACGTCCACCAGCGTTATTTAGAGCTTTATTGTACTATTGACCATTCAATGTCAAGATTTGAATTGTGATAGCCGAGGATTCAGACTGATAGCGTGTCACATTAGCTCTTTTAAATGGTCAACGCAATTTGAATAATCTTGCGTGAAGTGTCCAATTTAAAAGGTTTTATGTTTCTATTCATTATTTGTTGCAGATATAAAGTTGGAGAGAAAATGGTCTTTCTTATTTTTTAAATGGTGTCAACGATTTTCTGATAGATTGATGTGAATGGAAAATAATTGTTTTTCTCTGTGACACACAATGTTTGAGACATACAAGTGGAAAGAATGAAGTGTTTTGAATTTAATTTCCTCCTGATTACTTTGCTATATGCAGAAAGTAGCCTGATACAGAAAAAATCGGACAAGCGCGAGTTGGACTTGCTCACCGAGGTTTTCGTACAAAAACTCGAGATCTCAAGCTGATTTTTTTCTTCTGAAATTCAAGCTTACCTTAGTCAGAGCTCTTTCATTTCAAACCTTACTTGAACTAGCGGCTTTAATAACTAATTTTACCCCTTTTTATGGCTATTATTTTTTAGGATTTAACCAAAATGTATGTGTAGTTTCAGTTTAATTCTAGGTCAAACGGAAGTACTCTATTCATTTTGATTCCCATTATAGTGTCCAAATATGCGTTTTTTGTGATATAAACGACCATATCATTTTTTTTAAGTAAATGTTAAAAAATTTTTTAAGATATCATAGAGCCGTAAATCTGAGTATGTGTTTTGAATTTTAACCAGATATCACCAAGCGTTTCTGAAGTAAAGGCATTAGACAGACAGACAACAATGTGATCTATTAAGTTTAATAAAAGTTAATAAGGGTTCCCTTTTAACTTAAAAGGTATGGAACCCTAAAAAAAGGTATATACTTCATATATTTTGACAAGCTAGTTAACGAACCTGGCCTAAGATTTTTTTTATTTCTATAGTAAGTAATACTAGTTTATAAGCTAACATAAACAGTATTTCAAAAAGGACACTACAGTTAAGAAAATAAACTTTTACAGCAACAACTTATCACTACAGCCCGTAAGTCCGAGAATCAATCTCGTTAGTTCGAAAGCTTTTATTCTTAGAAACTCATTTACTGGTGTTTGAAACCACTATTTTCTCGTACAAGGCTTTCAAAATAATGATAGATTTGACTTTTAATTTTGTAAAACGCGAGACATCATATACATTAAATGTATGCCTCGACCGTATTTAGCGTCAAATTACTGAGCGAAACACGTTATTACCGCAAGTGATTTCGCTAAACCATTTATCATTTTTTTGACTCATTGATTGATGATTGCGTTGAGTATTGAAGGTTCAATAATAATTAAAAAAAGACGCTTGGACATAATAAAAAATGTTGGCCAATACTCGTCGTTTGTCTTATATGACATATAGACGGATTATTACACTACTGGTTTTTGTATAGAGTTTTTTTACGGCCATCTTCGTGTACAGTGGTACAAAGTGGAACTGTAAAAGTGACATCTGGAGGTTAGATTCCAAAAATCTTTTTACTTCTGTACTCTGATATTCCATAGTGTGGCTTTGACCCTGCCGTCCAACGCAATGTCGTGATTTCAGACTAAATGCTGGGTACAGAATATTTTGACGCTAGGTATTTTTGTTTAGATTTTTCTTCTTTTCAGCCTAAGCAGTGGCAATGGACGATTCCCGGAGAAATTCATTTTTTCATTTATTATCGTATATCGGCTGTCTTTTCTTAATAGGTATATAATGTTAAAATTTACTTAGTTTATATTCTTAAAGTTGATAACTAAAATGTAAATAACAAGTTGTTGTGTCTACCTGTAAGGGGAATAACACTTTGCAATGTTTTTTTTTATTTACCTTGTATATTTTTCCATGTAATGTGTATATTTTGTTGGTGGACCTTATATGAATAAGTAAATAAATATATAAATATTTGCTCTGAAGCAAGGCGAAACCACTTAACACTCAATACCTCGAGTGACAGAAAGTTGGGAACCGAGTGTCAAAAAAATATAATAAAAAAATTACAAATGTCAACATATACTTATATTAATATATACGTTAAAGATTATTAGGTTTGGTTTGGTTTCTTTTAATATGGCGTTCCGAGCGTGCCAGTTGAGCACAAAATCACTTCGCCAATGTCACGTTGAATGGAGAACACACGAAAGAGGTTGTACGGTAAAAAAAGATAATATTACATAACAGAAAAATGCATGTTTAAAAGAGTTCCCAGAAAAATACTGCCTTCACCTATAACAAGACAAAAATATATATACAATATATAAATATAGAGGGTTAGTAATACC
>JAATLQ010003838.1:16246-44860 GCA_013421005.1 Heliconius erato x Heliconius himera | reverse complement strand
TCAGTACAGAGATTAAATGGTTAATATTACACATTATACACAGAAATAAACCCAAACCGGTTGCTTGAATAGGCATTACTATTCAGTCTCTTCGGCGTAGCTCCGCCCAATAAAAACTAAATTTAGTGATACAATTTAAATTATATAGTAATTAAACAAAATTCGAGTTACTCGAGTGCTATCGGCACTAATGCGACAGTGACGAGCCGCAAATCGCTTAATAATAATAGTGCTCTAATGGCGTACACGACTGTAGCCTTTGCTGGGGCGCTAAAATATTATATTTACAGCAAAAGCCATTCATATTAAATGAAGAAGACTAATAATTTATTTTATATTTTGTGTCCTTAAAAACAAGGTCAGTCAGCTCCACGTCGACGGAAACTAGTGGAAAGTATTACGAAAGTGACATCTCTGCCTACTTTAATAAATGAAAAAAAAAATGTAAATAAATAAAAAAAAATGAAATATCGATTCATCAGGTAATTTAATTATTTTTGGCTTGAGTATTTTTATTTAAATATTCAATTAAGTTGATTAGAGAACGCTTGGCCTTCTTGTTTACCATTTACCATACATAATATAAGCAGTGTTTAAAGCGCCCCATTCACGAAGTGAGCGCGTGGCGGTATTATATTAATTTGATTAGTCTAAATTTAACCTGTTTTATTGTTTCGCGCTTCTTAACATTCTTGTTACTTAAAATAAATGAATTTATATAAATTTAATTTACATAAACAGTCTCTTAAACAGTTATGGTAGCGACTTTAAAGCACATCTTTGATTGGGGGCCGTAGTTTGCCAGCATCTGACTTTAAACGCGTTATGGGTTCGATTCCCACTGAGGGCAATGCATTATTTATATTTCATTGCCCTGGTAACAAAACAAAGCACGGCGAACGGAGAATTTTAATACTAGGTTCCCTCTACCTAACCTGGGATATGCGACTACAGCGTCAAGTTAGAAAAGTTAAGGTTCTATTAAATATCATGATGGCAGCACTATGCACCTATAAATTCTCGTTTTTTACTTGTTTTTCTTCTGCAGTTGTTTATCTGCGAAAATTTAAGTCGAATTTCTTGTGCTTCAATTATTTTTTTTATCGAACGCCTTTTTGTTCATCATACATTATACCACTAACTTTTGCGTCATTGGATTTTACGCTACTTATAACTGCAGTTTTTATTCATACTTTTTAAGAATCAACATCGGCTCTAGATCAAAACATATATAATATACTAACAACTAGCACCTAAAGCATAATGTATAAGGAAAAAAAAACAATAACAAAATAACATGTCGGAGTATTATTGAGGTATGAAGGCGATGACCTTTATGGTACTTATATAATGTTTTTTATTTACATCTTACATTACTGTAAATAAAAAGAAAAAAATAAAATATATTTTTTTACCTTCACCTTTATTCAGGCTGAAGCGACAGACAGAGTAGACAGTACATTCTCCGCTCACACAACAACACTATATTCTCCGCTCTCCGCCCAAATTTTAAACAACTGCGTGTGAAGTGACAGAATTCAACGCCGCAAGATTTACGCCAAGATGGCGTCAAAATATACGCAAATATTGAAAAAAAAACTTTTTTGCCTTTTTTTATAATAAATTATGCAGATCCCTAATTAATAATGTTTTTGCGAACAAGCAAATTTTTTTACTAACAGCAAGTTCAAGTGCCGAATAAAAGGTATAATTTAAAAATGAAGTCTCTTTTTTGTAAATAACATTTAAATTCTTTCCAGAATGTTCGTGTGTAATTTATTGTAAGTTATTATAAAAATACAATGTTTTAATTATTAAATGATCTAGTAGGTATATAGCTAGTAGATCATTTAATAATATTTAAAAAACATTTATTAACGCTGTATCCTTCACATAACAGAGTAGGCAGAGGGAATCATGGATCTTAGTATTACGACAATCCATTCCCCACTTTCCGCCGAAATCTGAACCCACTGCATGTCGAGTGGCGGAACTCAACGCGGCGCTTTGTCACTCAATATTTTTTGAATTATTTTTAAATAAAATATGACGATTTTATGACGTAACTACACTCCTTATTGTGCTTAAATATTAATATTTTATTTTTTGATCGTATTTATTAAATGTGAAGTAAACAGTTGGCACGATCGCAGTACAAGCATACAAAAATGTATGTTTGGTACATAGAGTTGTAGTAAACGAAGGAAAAAATCGGTAGTCACAAGGTTGTTCTTGATAATATTAAGGAACAATTCTTTATTAACACAACCAATATAATAGACGAGGATGAAAATTATGACGATGCTAGTCCGGTGTAGAATAATTGTATTTTTTACATAATTTTTTTTAGATATGATTAACTAATGATAAATTTTATTTTTAAAAGCTTTTTTTATAGCTTTATTTTTTGTATGACTTACACAAATGCAAAGCTCAGCTTACGCCTCGTGGACCGTAAAGCGCTGGTTGCGCCACTCAAACACGGTAAATGTTTAAAAAAAGTCAGCTTCCCGCTGTATCCCGCACACAGCAGGGTAGGCAGAGGGAACCTAGTGTTAAGACACTCCGTTCCCCACTTTCTGCCGAATTCTGGAGGCATTGCGTGTTGAGTGGCAGAACTCAACGCCGCGCTTAGCCTCTACACCAGAGCGAAGAAATGGAAATATAAATTTAAGTAAATATTTCATCTCCTGGAGTGGGGATCGAACCCACAACCAGTCGGTTTTACAGTCACACCTCGTGCCGCTGCCCTACGACTGGCCTCAAAATGTTAAAATAAATAATATTATAATTTATTTTACAGTTTACTTGCCATTTTGCGTGGGTCCATATTTTATACAATATCTATTTATTCATCTATAGATGACGGCTTTATTTTTTCTGCGTCTCTTTTTAATATACCTTCTGTTATTGTGTAGTTCGCTGTCTCTTTTACCGCCCATTTAGTGTGATCTCCATTCAAAACGCCACAACTGAACCTAAAAAGTGGAAAAATAAACCTATCATTATTACGCTTTAATATTTTTTTTTCTGATTATTAAAATTGTATATACGACAAATAAACAAAACAATGTCGTAACTCCAAACAAATGTATCCCATATTAATGATACAACGTTCACATCGATTTGAATGATATAAATATTTAGGCGTATAAGCCCGTATGGCAGGCTGGCTGGCGGGCTGGCTGGCTGGCTTGTAATCAGCGTCTCCCTGACCTACTTGTTCCTTAGTTACATATGTTGACTCTACGGACGGATTATGCCAATTGTTTATATTTACTTTGTTATCATTTATCATTGTTTTCTAATCAAACAGTGTGTGGTAATATTTAAAGGGATAACGGCTTAAATGATTGTTTCGTTTTTAATACCATTTGTAGGATTATGTTTTTGTTTACGTTTAGATATTTGACACTATCATGACGCAGTCAGATGATGTCGTGGTTGAATGTGAACGGTTGTGTGTTCGATTCACAATATGGTGAAATGATTCTGTTTATAAAGGACACATAGAGCGGCGTTGACTTCCGCCGCTCAATACGCAATGTCTCGAATGTTGGGCGGGTGGAAGTGGCGAAAGTGGAAAACTGAGTGTCTTAACACTACATTCCTTCTGCCTACACTGTTACATGCGACTTGCGAGATTCAGTTGGTTTGATTATACGAGATAATAAAGAAAATATTTTCATTTTCCAGCTCTGATTACACAAAATAATCTAAAAGATTCCACAAAAAGAAACTCTTGCTGAGTAGTATGTTTATTACATAAATGATGTCGAATATAATAGTTTTTACATTATCAAAAATGCTCGTAAATATTACATTTCTAACACCGTATGAATAAATATTATATATTTTTTTAATTGTAGAATATTAATATTAATAAGTGGATATTTATTAAAATTTCAACGTTTACAACCGGATCATCAAGTCAAGCAGTTTTAAATTGCGCCGGTAAGAGACTTGCACACGCAGCAGTCGCTAGTCAGTAACTCAGTACTCAGTAGCACGGCGTGGGCGGCCGCCCCGCTGCAGCTCGATCAACAGAAGTGCGGAAAAATCTAAAACAATCCTACATATGAGTAAATTTAGTTGAACCTAAATTACTTTGTATTTATTTATTGGATGTTTACGTGGCGTAAGTGAAGTCTGTGTGACCGAATGTGATGGACGCAGGTTTGAATTCGGATAGCATGTATAAACGTTTAAATTTGAGGCCAGTCGTGGTCGTGTGGTGTGACTGTAAACTCGACAGGGTGTGGATTCGTTTCCCACTCGAGGAAATTAAATATTTAATTTTTTATTTTCAATATCCGCCACTCAACACGCAGAATGCCTCCAGAATTCCCAGATTCTGTCTACTTTGCTGCAGGATACAGCATGAAGCTAAATAAAAAGTTGTTAAAATTTAAAGGCATCGCCGTTGCCACGGTAACTGTAGTGGAACTAAAATAATGTATGTAACTGTAATGCATATATAAATATTAATTATATTTACAGATATGTTTGTATAAAGCAGGGGGTCCCAATCTTTTCTTGATCAGGGACCACCTTTATAGAATTCTTGTTAGCAGGGACCACTTTGTAGGTATAATAAAAATAAATTAACAATTAAACAAAAAATTTAATTTCAAAGTAAAAAGTTTAAAAAAATTGTGATATTTTATACGATGGGGTGTGTGAATTTTTAAGTAAATATTAAAAATTAATTAATTTCAAAGTATATTAAATTTAAATGTCAAAATATTTCATGTTCTACTGAGGAAACAACTTAACTGTAGGCAGACTTTGCTCAAACACCAAACCACTGGTTGGGAACCGATCTGTATAAAGCAGAGGTTCCCAACCTTTTATTGATCAAGGACCACTTTTATATCACTCTTGGTAGCAGGGACCACTATACATGTAGGTATAATAAAAATTAGCTGTGACTATTAAACAGAAACTTCGCCTCACCATCTCCAGTCATAAAATTAAAATCGTTCGCGGATCATATTCAGGCTTCTGCGGACCACTGGTGGTCCGCGGACCACTGGTTGGGAACCACTGGTATAAAGTAATATACATACATATATGTAAATATAATTATTATTTTTGTGTCTAATACTCAGCACTCGTGTGAAACAACATGCAGAGTGCGAAGTTGATATAATCTTTGTTCAACAACGTCATTCACATTTTACTTTACGTGTGTGAAAATAATTTTTTACATAATTTTTGGTATTTGAATAAAACTTTTTATATTTTATAATTATTAATTAGCATATAAAATTCTATAGTAAATATATATATGTATGTATTATTTATATACGAAGATAAAATGTCTGTTTGTGTTTAATAATTTCATAAAGCTAGCTTCCTCATGTCACGGTTCTATAAAACAAATGAACAAACTTTAGAAACTAAAGTTTGCCTATGACATTAACGTCAATTCTCACTGTACTATTATATCACCAAGAACGTGTAATGGCTTAGCGAGTTTTTTTTATATTCTAGTTGGAATAGACAACTACTGTTTAGTTGTGGATTCAAAATATCCTTTGTCCTAACCAGATACTTAATGCGGCGTTGAATTCCGCTGCCATAAAATAAATGAAAAAGAGCATTTTACATGTTTTGTAAGCTGCTAAAATGCGAGAGTTAAACAAATATTTCAATCGCACTGGCCAGTTTAAAAAATTTCGTCTGAAGTTCCGAATTGAATTCAGTATCGGTATATAAATACATATAATATATTGTACATTCACCTGACCTCGCTTATTCAGAAACGCTATTTAAGATTATATTATAAAATATATTTATAGATTTTTATATGCAAAAGATATACATATATTACTATTTTTTTTTCCTCTTGTTCTCGCACATAGCATTGTAGGTAGACGAAACCTGGGAACCTAGTGTTAACTTGACTTCGTTGTCATTAAAACACTCCCTTTCCCCACATCACAATCTTGTGCTCCTGCGCCACGTCTGACCTCTTGTTAATACATAAAAGTAGTTCAAGCGTCGACCTCTTATGTAACACACAAGAACCACAACAGTCTGCCGCCTCCATTTAAATAATTAAGTTTAACATATTTAATATACGAAATGCAAGAGTATCTGGTCGATTTCAAAGTATAATAGTCACGTGCAGTGCCACGGACACGGCGCGGTGGGGAAAAGGGGAGGAAGGGGGGGGGGGGGAGGGGGGGAGCAGATTGCCTTCCGAAATTATATTCATTTTGTGACCCATACTTTATGTTACGTAATATTTTCAATTTATAGAAACACTTCCATGTTCTTTGTTTGTTGTTGGGAATTTGTAATATATAAGATATCGCCGACGGTACAGTTCGTGAATGTAAAAACGCGACGGTTGTGGATTCGATTCCCACTCTGGGGATTGAAATATTTAATATTTTCAAAATTTCATCATATAACTAACTACAACTCTTAAATTTCTTTTGAAATATTATTATATGTATATTAATATAAATGTGTATATTATAAAGCGATCATTAAAACGTTCACTTATTTTGTTTGTTTATTGTTTCGTATATTTGTGTATTTTACGTAACTGAAACATAACAAAAAGAACAACATTATTAACATTAAGCTCGATTTACGTATTAATTAATTTATTATCCTTCTACTAATAAGTATAATATATTGTGTAAGTCAAAAGTTGGATCGACAAAAAAGTAGTTTATAGGTCACCTGCGGTTGCTTAAACAATATATAAGCTAGTTGTTACATAAGGAAAGGTGTGAGTTCAAATCCTTTTGTAAAATGAATGTTTATTGCGCCTAACAGAAGAGGCAGAGAGAACCTAATGCTAATAGTTCGAGACATTGCGATGTTCTGCCAAACCGGGAATTAAAATTATTCAATCCGCGAGTCTGAGTGAGGATCGTGCTTATAGTTAGGACGCCCTCTTTCACCTCAACTCAGCTATCTATATATTGAAAATTTTAGTTCCAACAGTTTGATGGTTAGAGATGTAGCTTCAATTCCCGATTCTGGGAATGAAATATTTAATAATTTTCATTTCGCAACACGCAATGCCTCAAGAGTCCTAATAAGGAACGGAGTGTCTTAACACTAGGCTCCCAGGTTTCCTCTTCCTCCTCCTCGGTTCCTTGCTATGTGCGGGATACAGCGTAAAAAAACAGTTTGATTATAATATACAGAGTTTCGATACTTATGTATGTAGATATATACATAATTCAAAATGCAATCAATATATAACTTATAATATGGCTTAAATATTATTTTTTAATTATAGATTAGATACTTGTTACGTCACAGCGTCTAGTTTTGTTTAATGTTGAATGTTAATAATATTGAAATTGCTTGTTTTTTTTTATCTTGAACTCATTCAGATAGTTATGTATTTTTTTTAATAAGTAAACAAAATGTAATTTGCAAATTTCAACTTAAGGTACTTCGGTTAAGCCTTTGACAACAAAGTTTGTCCTATATCAATTTAAAGTATTCTTTATTAAGTGTTTCCCGTTTGCCGTAACAAAAGCGGCTACTGTGTGGCTCCAACTCCTTAGTTTGTATATTCTTGGTTTTTTTTATATCTACGCGCCTGATTCATTTTTAGGGTTCCGTAACTCTAAAGGAAAAAACGAAACCTTTATAGGATCATTTTGTTTTTACCTACTGAGGTACGGAACCGTAAAAACAAAATACATAGAAAAATTATAAAAAAAAACAAAGAACAGATTTCCAACTATGTATTAATGTATCATTTATGAAAATCGGATCACTGGTTTAACAGTTAAAGGAAACAAAGGAACGAACACACACACAGACATACTTACACGGTAATACAATTTGAGTGGCGAAACTCAACGCCGCGCTTTATCTACCAGAGCGAGAAAAAACGAGATGAAAGTCCATGTAAAGAAAGTTGAAGGCGGCGTCTAGTTTAAAGTAAAGAAATTTACAACAAGGCGAGTCCATTGTCCAATAAATACAACCTGTATGTATGTATGTATGTACCTAAGCCATTATATGGTAGTCAAGAGTTCAATACACTGTCGCGTCTTGACACTTATCACGATAGACGTCGCGCGTCGGCGAAAGTGGACATCAATAATCGATATATCTATACGTACATAAATACATATTTACAAACAATACACTCTTTTATATGAATTTCTATATATCTTTAAAATTTTGAATTTTATATATTTTGGCTGTGAAAAACTGAATGAATTATTATAATGAAATGTATTCATATCATAGCATAAAGTTTACTGCTACCATGAAAGTAATAAAACACATTATAACTATAAACTTAAATCACACAAAATTACACATTCTTTTTTATTTTTTTAGCTTTTCGCTGTATTCCGCACGTAGTAAGGTAGGCGGAAGGAACCTGGGTGTCTAGTATTAAGACACTCAGTTCCCATTAACAGACTTCTGTTCCCCACTTTCCCCTGGATTCTGTAGACATTGCGTATTGAGTAGCTAAGCTCAACTCAACCTTTTCTCATTATGAAAATGAAAATATTTAATTTCCTTGAGTGGGAATCGAACCCACAACCTATCGGGTTTACATTTGTACGGTGTGTGGCCTCAATTACATCACAGCAACGATTATATGAGCAAGGCCGAATTTTACGACTGTCATCACTTCCTCCCGAGTCTCGACCTGCCGGAGATTCGTACTGATAACAGCGATGATATCAGATTTTTATCAGCTTTAAATTTTGTCATTGTACTTTGAATTTTGAATCCCCTTTATCTTTTTAACCGACTCCAAAAAAAATACAACGATCTATTTAGACTTCCAAATACCTGTGTTTAATTTTATAAATACGTGTATGTGTTTGTCTACATATTTCTGGGAAACTTAGTCTTTTTTTAAGATTTTTTTTTAAGTAATTGTAATTATGAACAGCTGATTTATTATATAAAAATATATATTATGTCCAAATATATATTATGCCAGTCGTGGCGCAACGGCACGAAGTGTGACTGTAAAACCGACTGGTTGTGGGTTACATCCCCACTCGAGGAGATGAAATATTTACTTAAATTTATATTTACATTTCTTCACTCTGGTGTCGAGGCTAAGCGCGACGTTGAGTTCTGCCATTCAACACGCAATGCCTCCAGAATTCAGCAGAAAGTGGGGAACGGAGTGTCTTAACACTAGCTTCCTTAATATTGCTATTGCTTTTTAATATATTGTCTTATTTAAAATTTATATTTATATTTACTTCGTGTTTAACCATATGAAACAAAAATAACTAGCCAGTAATTATATATATAGGCACTTTTGTTTTCGTTTATATGCCACATTCTTCATGCCATTTTAAAAGGAAGTAAGAGTGAATCTATTTTTAAGCGTATGTATGTAGCCTTCATATGCTCAAATACCAATCTCACTAACTACTAGGTACTTTAACAAAAATTGCAATTATTACAAAAATATAATTAAATAATACATTGTATGTAATTAATATCAGTCAACTGTCTCCTGTTCATTCCGCGTTGTGGGAAAACCACAATTTATAATACTTTTGTAATTTAATTCTGTTCTTGAAACTGCCTATTTTGGCCTAAGATCCCTTTCTTAAATCTGTTTTTTTTTTTAAAGAAACTGATATTAAAGAATGATACATGTTAGTAGAATAGATTACAGTAGGGTTGCCAAAAAGAATCCTGCCGCAATTACCTTTAATAAAAAAATATCGTAATGGGGTTTTGGAGAAAATTGCACTCATATGTTTTTTATGTGAATCTCACATCATTCGAAAGAAAATTAAATAAGGAATTGGAAAAACAATGGTTGCCAGCTCTCAGTCTGTTTTCGTTGTTTCTCTTTTCGTCCCATAATATGGGAATTTCATAAATTCAAAATAAATCAAAAATTATTTATTCAGTCTTGTGTTCATTGCGCTCTCCGTCCGTCAAAATATCTGACGTACTTTTTTTATTGGAATCGAGTTCATCTCTCAAAAAATATATTTTTTACAAACAATTTCCCTTTATAAGTATTTAGTACCTTACTTGTCCAGCTTCTCTGGCCATATTTTTAGAAAGAGTATTAAAAATTTTAACGCGAGGCTCGAATACGTGCCTTTTGAAATTTTTAGTTAGATAAGGTTATATCAGACATATTTTAGACATGTAAAAAATATTTTTAGCCTTGCCAAGACAACATAATACGCTGTGTATATTTATGGAAATGAAAACTGGGACGGGCAACGCCTGAAATAACAATAATAATATATTAAAATTTAATTAACATAAGATTAGTTGAAAATTATATGGAGTAGGGTCCAAGTACCTACTTCATATAATTTTAATAATAAAATTTTGAAAAAAGCCCAAATAAGACGACAGCTTTATAGCTGTCGTCTTATTTGGGCTTTATTTAGAAAGCCCTGGTTACGAGTTCAAAGCTACTAAAAGGTTTGCACCTTTTACGAAAAATGAAGTACGAGACGAGTAGCAAATAAATAAAAGTGTTTTTTCACAGGTAGGGAAAAACATACTTTTTTAGAAAACGTATAAAAATATCAACGTAGCGAAATTCCGCTGAACCCTTGCCTCTTGAAAACTGCCCAAGCGTTCTGTTCAACCACTAAGCCAAGCGTTGTTATCAAGTTATTTGGAAATTCTTTGGGTTTTCGAGAGGCGTAGGTTCTAATTCCAGTTCGATCACGTGTGTATATATTTTCAATAAAAAAGGTATCGGAAGATTCTCTTACCTGGCTCACCAGTTTTGTCGATATTGATATATCCAAACGAACAGGATACAACATACAATCATCATAAAATAAAAAAAATCTATGGAGTCAATAGAAATTATTAATTACATATACTTTAAAGCTAATTTACGATCCATTAATCCATACATTGTGTATATATACACTTGCTACAAATAACTACAGTCCCCTAATAGTTGGTGAAATGAACACATTATACGTCTAATATAAATACAGTAATACTAAAGTCTAGTTGATCCAGAATTTATGAGGAATGAATTAATTTTATGCGCATTCGCATTAAAGTGCGCGTTACGGTTTGTGTAGTTAGTTGAGCGCAGTGACGATTAGAAACATAGTGCCAATCGTGGCGCAGGGGCACAAAGGTGTGAATGTAAACGCGAAAGGTTGTGGGTTCGATTACCACTTTAAGAACTATGAAATATTACATATTTTCATTACTTCGGCTTAGTGTCGACTCCGTTGAGTTCCGCCGCTCAACGCACATTGCCTCTAGAATTCAGAGGAAAGTCGGAAGCGCAGTGTCTTAACGTTAGGCTGCCTTTGCCTATCCTGCTACATGCGGGATACAGCGTGAAGTTATATAGAAACGCCGTCGTCGCGCAGCGGCACAGTGTCTGACAGTAAATTCGATGTACGTGAGTTCAATTCCCAATCGAAGGAATTAACTATTTTTAGCTATATTGTGTATTAGACTTAAGATTCCTTGAGCCAGCATATTTCTAGACAATACGCGATGATTTGGGGAACTCATTACCGTGCTTTCTCTACCGTAGTGATGAAATGAAAACAGTTTAAATTTAATTAATTATACCACCGGATGAACATGGAACCCACATCTATTACGCTTCACGCCGCGACGACCTAAATCTAACGCATTTTTTTCTAATAACACTCGAGTAACCCTGAGAGGGCTTGAACCTATGACCAACACACTACATTTATAGACACCTCAGCTTCAATACTGTGCTAACATTGCTTATTAGATATTTGTGCATTCATTAGGAACTGCTTGCTATATTTAGTCGGTTGTATGAGAAAGCAGCTTATTTAGGGTATCGCTATTTATCGGGGCGGTTGACGCAAACACGATATCTGCTCCAATAATATCATGGATTTTATATGGCTGTAAGTGTTTACTGCCCGTAATAATACAGGGAATAATTAAAATATTTTGTTGTTTAATGTTAGGTTTGAAAAATAAAAAAATAAAAAAAATCTCATAGCAGGGTTTGCAGTGAAAATCTCCGTCACCCACCGTTAATTTTAATTCCCCACACACTAACCAACTTTTGAGACATTGCGTGTTGAGTGGCGAAACTCAACGCCGCGCTTTGTTTTGCTACCGGAGCACAACCGTCACCGCATTTACAGTCAAAACGATACAGCCTGCGCAACGACGAACTCAATTTCCTTCACGGCTTTCAATTTATTAATATTCCATTTAGGTACATATTTATATACACAGGTGTACTCATTTAAAACATATCGACGTGACGACGGTACCAAGTTCCTTTTCAACTCAAATTTAAATATTTACCTATTCAATTTAAATTGTTGTTTTTAAATTTATAAAGTGATTTACGTCTAAATCATCTACATAAATATTAAACTTAGGCACGCACGGTGCCCGACTAGTAATTAGGATTTCTCTACATATTTACGCTGGTGCACAAGCGTATGTATGACTGTATTCGATAGGATGTGGGTTTGATTCCCACTCGACAAAAGGAAATATGTAAAAATTTGATTTGTTCGCTCTGAAGTCGAGGCGTCCAGAATTCGCCGGAAAGTGGTGCGCGAAGTGTCTTAACCCTCTGTCCACTATGCTACATGCGGGATACAGCGTGAAGCTACAAAAAAATTACGGATTCACTACCGTGTACAGTGATTTATGACTGTTGGCGTCGATCGCTATCTTTAAAGCCTAGTCTGTGGTCCCGATGAATTATCATACGTGATGCAATGCAGTTCAAGGTTCTGCTGGCCTCTGATTTACCGACAAATAAACTTAGACTAAAGTTTGTTTTATACTGAAGTAATAACTTAAATTTAAATTTCATACGACAAACTTCTTAACATCCAAAACATGTCTCAACAAAAACAATTTTACTTATAACCTACTAACATTTTTTAATTCAAGTAAATGAATAAATGATAACAATAATAATTGATAATGGAGACTTTATAAACAAAATATGACACTTGAATTAAGATCAATTCGTGTGTAACTTCTAAATACTCATTTTTATCAGTTATCAGTACTTAAGCTATTTTATTCAATACTAACTAAGCACTTACTAATCACAATCGATCTATTCGAATTATTAAATATTAATAATAATTATTAATTAATAATATATAAAAATATAAAAAAATAATAATAATATTTTTTTAAATAACAAAAAAACGCATGTGATTGCATCAGAACGTCGGTCTAACAGACCCTGTTTGTCAACAGGCATGAAAATGACAATGTCCACGACAGCGACAATGAGCGCGCGGGTGCACAGAAAGGTGATGCGCGCGCCGCATAAGAGGCCGCATCCGGGGAAAATGCTGCACGGCGGGAAGATAGTGCATCCCGGTAAAAACGTCCTCGGTCCCGGTAAAAATGTTCACGCAGTCCACGCCGGGAAGTACTCCCATCTTGGCAAGTTCGGGAAACTAGGTCACTACAGCCACTCGCACGCACTTCGGCCTCCGGAACCCTGCGAGAATAGTAACGACAGCGGCCTCGGACCGGATCCGGTGAACAGGTGAGACTCTTGCTCCTTGCTTTGGCTTATTGAGTCTGAGAAACTATTTAGTTTTGGTTGAATTTTGGCTGAAAGATAAAGAAACTTATGGTTTTTTTAGCTTCGCGCTGTATCCTGCACATAGCAGGGTAAGCTGAGGGAACCTGAAAGTCTAGTGCTATGACACTCCGTTCCCATTAAGACACTTCCGTTACCCACTATTCGCCGAATTTTGGAGATATTTACATTTCTCTCTCAATTAAAATTTAAGTTTCTCGCTGATTATTATGAAGATTGGTAGATGTTTTCTTTTCTGTGGCAAAATTTGTTATTTAAGATGAAAATTTGATACTTTTGTTATAGTAGGACGCTATGCTTGCATTATCCTTTTTTTATTTTATTCACGTAACGCTTTCTTGTGAATTGAAATTATGATAATATACCAGTTTAGGATACTGTTTAATACAATTTCTTCTTTTTGTCACTAATAATAATGGTATATATGTAAATAGACTTTAAATAGAGGATAATTTAGCATTAATACAAAATAATTCATAGTAAACATTACCTCATAACATCAAATAACAAATTAACACTATTTGATTATATATTATAGTACCCTTGTGTTGACATTATAGTAAATATGAGTGTAAACAAGCGGTAAAACAATAATATTATGTCATGTTTTAAGGAAGTTCCTTAACTATTTCGCTGTAAAATTGTTACAAATAGTCACGAGTGCGGAAGCTGCAATTTATTATTCGTTTAAGATTCACTACTGTGAGTCTAACATAGTGCTATCTTGATATCTGCCTGACTACTACTATATAAACTAGTACTAGATAGATGGAGGCCAGTCGTGGCGCAGGGGCACAAAGTGTGATTTTAAATGCTACCGGTTCTGGATTCGATCTCTACTCGAGGAAATGAAATATTTTTCATTTCTTCGCTCTGGTGTCGAGGCAAAGCGCGGCGTTGAGTTCCATAGCTCAACACGCAACACTTCTAGAATTCGGTAGAAAATGGGAAACGAGCTACTCCTGGCTAAGGTACTTTCGCTTTAAAGAACATAAGGCATTTAGTACAAAACTTTATATTGTATTTGCATATGATTTTTATTCTATTCATTATTTAGTGATGTGAATTTAGCTAATTAGTTACAATATTTTTAAAATAAAAACCATTTAACAATGGCTATTGAGGGCGTGACGACTCTTTATTTACAATATGTGACGGTATGTTACGGTTTTATGGTAGCTCAGAAAGATTTATAGTATGCTTAATTATTACGATGTTCTTATGCTTATATTATTTTATTCTCTATTAATTCTCACTGAAAAACAAAAAATATTCTAGGTGCCCAATGTTAAAGTTACCATTAAAATAATTTTTGTATTGACCAAATGTGCAAAGAAAATACTTGTAGAACTAAAAAAGAAAACATGCCGTACCATTGAATGCTGTACTGTATAAAAAAAACTTTATTGAATATTAGCCATTATGTTCTTTTAGTATCTTTAATATATATCTAATATTTCACAATATGTAAATACTTTCCTTTCTCTGAAAAAAAATGGGCAAAAGAAGAAAAGAAATTAAATTATTTAAAAAATCTAATCAAATTGAATCAACTTCACGCTGTAACCCGCACACCACAGTGTAGGCGGAGGGAAGCTAATGTTAAGACACTCCATTTTCCACTTTCTGCCAAATTCTGGAGGCTTTACGTGTTGAGTGGCTGAACCCAACGCCGCGTTGTATTGACAGCAGAGCAAGAAATGGAAATATAAATTTAAATAAATATTTAATTTCCACGACTTTGGATCGAACCAACAACCAGTCGCGTTTACAGTGACATTTAGTACCGCTGCGCCACGACTGGCCTCAACTCAATTTAACTTGCCTGAAATGATCGAGGACGAGTCTCACATAAACCACGCACGCCACATGGCGCGCGCGTGGGTACCGCACGTGCTAATATGTATTTTTGGCACGCAGCGTCCGTGATTCACTCTGATGCTGTCTCTATCCAGACTCTTAAAGGTGAAAGCGAACGAAGGATCTTCCTTGATGTGACATAACTTAGACAACAAATAGTGTTAAAATATGAACATAATGTTACAGGTAGTCTAATAATTGAAGATAGTAAATCTAATTTTTCGTATAAGTTTTGCCCAATTTAATAATTTTATAGGTGATTGACTTATAATCTTTATTGTTAACGATATTTAAAGACTATGAGATTTTAAGCCTTGTTTTTCTTCAAACGATGCAGAGTAGCAAATTTAAACTGTTTTGCACATTGAAATTTATCAAAATAACCAAGAAAGATGAATGAAATAATATAAGCGTAAGACCGTTTGCCAAAAATACAGTAGGTGCTAAGAGATGACAATAAACGAGCTCCACTTATAGAAAATTATCACTTTGCTCCAATTGCGTCATTCACTTGATTTACAAAAATATTTGTATATGCAGAACTATAAGGAAAAGGGAAATGACGTCAATTTGGATATACTTTGAAGAAGCAGATGAAATCTCTACTAATTAAATAACTAGTTTTAAAATGTGGTATATTTATTATTCATCGTTCAGATTCTGACCTAGTCTGCTACAAATTGAACCTACAACCATCGCACGTATAGTACAGTATCAGACACTTCTCAGCTATTGCACACTAATAATATTTTACAGAACAACGCCATTTACATAAAACTAAACCAAATCACACAGATTGTCCGAGGTGACAGAGGAATGGGAACAGCCCGAGACAAAGCGGCGGCGCGAGTGCGACACAGGGGTAAAGGTAGAGTGCGACGACGCGAACGATGCGTACGCGTTCGCACTGCCCGCCGCGCCCTCACACGCGCCCTCGCACGCGCACGCGCACGCGCCCCCGCACGCGCACGCGCACGCCGCGCCCGACGCTGCGCCCGCGCTGCCCATTCCCGCGTACGTTACTATGGATTCATTCATTTAATTACCAATTTATCCATTATTTGACTAATTTTACAGAATTTTGGCAATTTTTTTTGGAATTTTGGCAATTTTTTTTGGAATGTTGTCAATTTTTTTGTTGTAACTAATGGGCGCAGCGTTAATGGGCTGTTATCTAAATATAATTTCTATATAGTACTTACCTTGTGTACACTACACAGTACCTACATAGCGACCGCGATGTCTTATTACGATATTAACGCTGCGCGCATTCATTCTCTCACTCTATGCTACTCTAACCCCACATTTGAAGATCATTCAGAAACTTTTCTAACAGCACATTTTTGTATATCATCTATATTTAACGAGATAACTAGAGAGAAAAAAGCTTCCAAAATGTCACTCCAATTTCCTTTGATTAGCATTTTAACCTATTTTAACAATGTGAAATTATTTCACATAACAACTTTACTATTATTTTTGTGTTAAATATACAGTTTTTTTATAGGCTAAGCTAAGGCTTATGTAGATAGTATATTATACATTACTTTAATCTATTGGATGTAACACACTGTGTCATACAAAACTCTTAATAATTTTTCTTCGACCAGTGGGCAAAGTCATAGGTAAAACCGAGTAGTTTAATAATTTGACAATATTCAAACATAACTGTGAGAGTTATGTTTTATTAACGTATCTACTTTCATTGATTTCTTGCTACAAAAAATAATAAATTATGAGTTTATGTCCTTCTTTGACAAAATTATAAATCGGCCTATATTTAGTTAAATCAATAAAATTAAATATTTATTTAAATACTTCAAAAAAATGACCCCATCCAAATCAAAATTAAAATGTATGCATATTTTGTAGGACGTTCAAGGTAGAAACGTAGGCCACGTGAAAAACAATCGATAGCTTATCACGCGTCTTGCTGTCTCCCGCCCGCTCTTGTAGCTATTTTGATAGAAGACAAAGTCTTACTTTCCTGACAGTGAATAGTAAAAAGGGATTATCATATTATTTCAATAAGTATTTTGTGAACTGTTAACTGTTGGGGAACATCTAATGCAATTCATATCGGTACAAAAAAAATTATTGACGTTTCTATATTAAAATTATATAAATAATCGGACATGTAAAAATAAAATTTAGAAAGAAGAAAAATAAAAATAGATTATAAGGAACGGGAATCATGTCAGTAGCTGGGTAGACAGAGGGAACCTAGTGCTTAGACGCACTATTGCCTACTGACCGATCAATTTTGGAAGCATTGCGTGTTTAGTGGGGGAACTCAATGCCACGCTCTTATTATCAAAGCGATTAAATAAAAATATTTAAATTAAATAAAATTAGTGTACCCCGAGTAGAAATCGAACCCACGACCGTTGCGCTTATAGTCACATCAACTGTCTCATAAAATATAAAAAAATGTCCTACTGAGATTGGAATCCACAATATTAGTGCCATCACATTTCTACTTAGCTACGACGGTGTCCTTGTCTTGTTACTGTTTACTTAATAATTAATTTACCCATTATAGGCCTGTTTTCCTTCCTAAGAGCAAATGGCTGACTGTTTGTTTGGTCCAACGCTTGTACACCCGTATCACTTAATTCCAAGAACATTATCGCGGACTTGGGATTACTTTTGTCAAATAAACAACTATTTATATGGAGCAGCTGATATGTTGTGATAGTAGCGTCTGCTGCTCGCTTCCAGAACAAAAGGCACTCAGGTTACCGAGCTTGATGAAATTCTTTGTAAATATATCGAATATTTTCGAATTTGAATTTACTTTCTCTGATACATAAAAGGTACACACCTTTCTATTACATTACCACTATGTAATACGTTTATCTTCTATTTATCACACCTTTTCAAAATTAAATAGCAGATTCATGTTTATTAAAAAAATGTATAAAAGTACCTTTAATTACCTTACCTTGCTTACAATGGCTTTTATGGCCATAACTTATTTCTTACTTAGTTCTTGAAATTCAAGAAAAACTAGGTTGGTATAAAACATTACTTAAAACTAATTTTCTATTCTATATATCTGTTAGAACTATTCTCTAAATGTTTTTACCGCAAAATATAGATTTCCTGTAGAATTGGCACGTTCTGTGCATTACAGACGTCGACGTCATTGGAATTACGTGATATTTCGTAATATTAATAATCAGTACGATAGGAGTGCTATAAAAATATTTTATTTTTATAGACCTTCACCCCATTCTTAAATTAGTATCTACAGAATATTTGATAGTACATTATTTGTTTCATTTCACCGCCAAATGATTGCTTCTTTTTATAAGAAATTATGTTTAAAATTTTGTTACTTAATCAAAAATAATATCTAATTACAGGATAAGAGCAGGATGCAGCATATCTAGTCCAAGCATGTCTGAAACGGGAAAACGTTTCCAAGACCCCGCGTACAGATCGTGCGGAAAACTAGGAAATAGTGGCAAGTTGGCCAACAAATACGCCAGTGGAGGCAAGTTGGGAGGTAAATTGGGAGGGAAGCTGGGTGGGAAGTATGGAGGCAAATTGGCCCAAGCGTTGGCCAGACGGAGAGCATTGGCCGCCACGCATTCAGGCCCACCAGGGCTGTCCGCTCCACTAACATGCAAGTCGCGAGATGGTACGGTGGAATTACAGATATTATGTCAGCCAGAAACGCAACACAGAGCAAGGTATTTAAAACGATGTTTTATCTTTATAGTTTATGATTCTTTTTACTTTTATTACTGTAACGGCCCAAATATTAATAGGGAAACCCTAGTGATTAATTATGTACAAAAAGAACTGGCAAGGTTAATGATTGCTAATAACATATAATTATATTTGATATCATAAACCATTAAAAAGATAATTTTGAAAGTTAACAATATACCCATCATCTTGTTATACAGGTTTGGGTTAAATCTTTAGTCCTTTCTAAGCTGATTAGATAAAAGTACTTTTTTCTTTCAATCTATTTTTTTATTAACATTCAATTAAATTAAATTAAATTAGCTTCACGCTATATCCCGCACACAGCAGGGTAGGCAGAGGGAACCTAGTGTTAAGACACTCCGTTCCCCACTTTCTGCCGAATTCTGGAGGCATTGCGTGTTGAGTGGCAGAACTCAACGCCGCGCTTAACCTTCGACACCAGAGCGAAGAAAATGGAAATATAAATTTAAGTAAATATTTCATCTCCTCGAGTGGGGATCGAACCCACAACCAGTCGGTTTTGCAGTCACACCTCGTGCCGCTGCGCCACGACCGGCCTCATTAACATTCAATACGGCATTGAATTCCGCCACTCAACACCAAATTGGCCAGAATTCATCGGAAAATGGGGGAACGGAAGTGTTTTAATGATAAAATGAGTGTCCTAACACTAGGTTATCAGATTCCCTCTACCTACCCTGTTATACAGAATACAACGTGGAGTTAAAAAAACCAAGAAAAATCAATTGTTAACTATAGCCAATATTATAATGAATATTACAGGTACCAGACTGAAGGTAGCCGAGGAGCAGTTAAAGACAACTCGGGCAACGGGTTCCCCGTCGTTAAATTGGTTGGTTATGACAAACCAGCTGTGTTACAGGTAATTATTAATATAGATAAAATATTTTATTATTATTTGATGCAAATAAACAACGCAGTTTCTTGATCATTGTCTTGAGATTCGGCGTTTGAAAAACATACCAAATATTTGAAACTATCATGGCGCAGAGCCACAGCGTGTGAATGCAAACGCGATTCTTGTGAGTTCGATCCCGCTCGGAGGAATAAATTAATTAATATTTTCATTTCCTAGCACTGGTAACAAGGCAAACTGCGCCGTTATAACAAAATTTTAACCCACAGCTATTACTATATACCCTACATATTTTTCCCAGCCTCTTCCCATGCTTAAACTTATTATTTCTTTATAAAATATGCATATATCAATAATTTTCCACAGGTGTTCATAGGCACGGACACGGGCCGTGTGGCGCCACATATGTTCTACCAGGCGTGCCGCGTCTCCGGCAAGAACTCCACGCCGTGCAAAGAGAGGAAGGAGGATGGCACTGTAGTGATAGAGATAGACCTGGAGCCGACTAAGAAGTGGGAGGTCACTTGTGATTGTGTTGGAATACTCAAGGTTAGCTAAATTATTTTGTGACTATATATCATAAAATTATTATTTAGAATTTTGAAACCAGTCGTGGCGCAGGGGCACAAGTGTGTGACTGTAAACGAGACTAGTTGTGGGTTCACGATCACTCCAGGGAAAATATTTATTTAAATTTATATTTTCATTTTGTCCCTGAGGCAAAGCGCGGAGTTTTATTCCGCCACTCAACACGCATTGCCTCCAGAATTCAGCGGAAAATGGCTAAAGCCAATGTTGCCAAATGTCTTACACTAGGTTCCCTCTATCTACCAAACAGCGTAAAGTTAATTATTTAGAAATTTATTAAAACTTCTAAGGAGTCCAATTTTAACCAATATACATCATATTAGTTGTTATTTAACAAAAAAGTTAATAAAAATTAATTTGAAAGTTCAACAACCCATATGGTCAGTTTATAAATAGAGACGTTCGAGTAACCTCTTGACATTTCTAAGATTTATATTAAAAATGAATATTTACATAAACAATACATGTTATTATTGTGACAAATGAAATATGACGGAACTTATATTTTGTTTTTGGTGACATAAATTGTTTAACCTTTTGCCGGCTTTATTAGGCAACGTGCAGCCTTGAGTTTCGTCACACAGAACGCATTTTCAGTAAAATAGGCAAAAAATGCATAACTAAAGCCTATCCTTATAAACCAATTTTTAAATACTTTTATTGCCAGTTTTATTGCCAGAAAATGAGTGATCTTTGCAGATTTTTTTTTGCCAGACAGAGATAAGATCTATATATAACATTTTGTAGTAGCTAATATTTAAAATATACACACAAATTATAAAATATTTATATAATTCCATGTTAATTTATCATTGCGTAAACCTTGAAACCGCTTTCAACTAGTTCATTGCAAACAAACTGACAACCAGATAAAAATCCGCAAGCTAGCAAGACAATGACTGATATAGACAATCTCGCGGTAAGGTCGTACGGGATACCACTATTTAGGTATTTCAATAAAAAAAAATACATCTAAACATATATATTATTTTTTTTATTTTAAAATGTTTCCTCTTTAAAGTATAAAATTATCAAAAAGAAACTGTTAGATTGCTGGAATTACATTAATTTAAAGATTTATTTTAAATTAGCCATTATAACATTGCTTCAAATGTATTAAGCTAAATCACTGTAAAGATTTTTATGTTTTAGTGAAACAAATATCCACGATAGGATATTTAATGCAGCAAAATATATAACTATAAATAATCATAATCATAAATACTATTTTAAAATTTGTTCCATAAAACACTTGCAGTGTTGGTATTGAATATTAGGAAATCTAAATTTACTTCTCCCAGTAAGATGAGAGTACTCTACTCTCTCCCTCTGTTATAATATTTTTGATATTTGTTAGATAAACATCATCAAAGAATAAACGAAAAACCCCTGTTGTATGCTAAAGAAATAATGTTATAATAAACATTTTCCAAACTAAGCACTAAATACATTTATAATAGTACAAAAGTAAATGGATTAGCATCCAGACAAAGAGAAATGCCTAAACTAACTAACTGACTCAGGAGTCTTCAACCACTTTACAAACAATTATTAAAACAATTTGTCAGTTAAGCCCAAGTAATAAGTATCATACTTGAAAAATACTTGCAATTCTTCTCTCTCTCAAACTCTTAGATGACACTTAATGTGCTTAACGTTGAGCTTAAAGTGGAGAATGGAGTGTCTTAATATTATGTATTCTCAGGGTGCGTGTAGGATATAGCGTGAGAATAAATATCCTTAGAATCAACTCAATTTTTATAAGAAATAAGTAATTAATAAATAAGTCATAAATTACATAACGCTTATCAAACAATGACCCAATTGCATATGAACAGAGCACAGCCGGCACGTGGTTATCAGCGTGCCGCCCCGGCTATCTGAGCGGTCACCGTGCCGTACTATCTCACTTGACTAGTCGGAAATATGCATAGGATGGACAATTTTAGCTTTCCTTATTACTTTTGTAATTATAACTATGTTATTTATTTCACCGACGCTGTTTTTACACAAAAATATACCTGAGTACATCTTGTCATTTCTTTTAATCAGAACATAACATGTATCTATATTAGTCAAATTTGAGCAATTGTCACTTTGTCATATGTGAGAAATCATTTCTATATTTTATTTTTGCGGTTTAGTAATGCAAAATATATCTTTAAATTCTTTATTTTAAGATCGACTACGCATGACACGCTTGACTATTTAGGACTTGACTATTCTTTAAGTGTTCGTAAATCCTATTTCTAATACTATACTACAATGACGCATGTATAATGATGCAACTTTGAATTCCACTATCCTATAACGATATCCTAATATGTAGAGAAGAGAAAATTATCAATAATAAAAAAAAACGACCATATTGTTCCAGGAGCGTAATGTAGATGTTGAGCATCGTTTCGGCGAAGCGCTAGGTAGCGCGGCGGGGGCCCACGCGGCGCGCGGCAAGAAGAAGTCTACGCGCTGCAGGATGGTGTTCCGGACTGAGATCTTGAACGCGGCCGGTCAGCCGGAGACGTTGCAAGTGTGCTCCACACAAATTATATGCAGTTAGTTGAATTTTTAATTTTTGTTTGTTGATTTTTCTTATACTTTTATAATAGGTATATATTTGGTAAACAAAGACCATATCGCATTTACAAACCCCAGTGAGATACAGTGCCAGTATTGGTATCTATCATCCAATGTTTCTTTCACCTTATCAGAGGTGTAAAAACCACTATTATTTTTAAATATAGGTAGACTTGTAATGTATTAATGATATATTTAACCATATAATTAACCCCAAATTCTCTTCTATAGCACAACCCCCGGGCGTACCAGAAGTATGTCGCAAATCCTTGGTTTCTTGCCCAGCAAATGGAGGCCTCGAGCTTTATCTTTTAGGAAAGAACTTCCTGAAGGAGACGCGTGTGGTGTTCAGAGCGTCACATGACGGATCACCCTGGGAGGAGGAGGTGGTGCCGGATAAGGAGTTTCTTCAACAGGCAAGCTTAGCTTAATAATTATTAAAATAATGTTAAATGCTTAATTAATATTAAAATCTTTCTTCCTTTTCTTAAAATTCAAAAGATTCCTTATAGAAATATACTTTTGTGACTATTTTTGATGATTGAACTTATAGCTACCACTAACTCAGAAGGCAATTCTGACAAGTCGAACAGTGCAACAAACTTACAGGTGCTTCTTTAAAGAATAAAATTACTCAGGAACTTCCTTAAATGACACTTTAATCCACAACCATGCAAAGCACTTTGTACCATATTCTGTATATTTATTCTTAATCTATAATCTTCCACAGACGCACCTAGTGTGCTGTGTCCCACCGTACCGCCGTACCGACATAGCAGAGCCGGTCTGCGTACAGCTGTTCGTTAGAGCGGGCGGCAAGGCGTCCGAGCCCCACGCCTTCTACTACACCCCCGCGCCCCGCGCGCAGGCACCGCCCCCCCACTGCACTGTCCACCCCCATGCTGTCAAATACTCAGGTATGATACGACTTACTGTGACACGTCAAACGTGCTATGTCATGTCATGACGTGTCTTACGGATGTCATGTGACACGTCACTTTGTTATATAGTGATGTTCAATTATGGCTATATATTTGATGACAGTGTGAACTATATAGACGGAAGATTTTTTTTTAAATGTTTTTAATTTTTTTTAAGATCCATCCACATTAACAGTTTACAGTGAATTGAATTCAACCGTTAACTTTATATTGCCATATCAAAATGTCCTGTATGTGTTAAAATATTTTATTATCTATATTATATACAAATACTAAGGATCAATTAATTGCCTTATATTATAGTATAAATGAAATGTACCAGAATGTCGCATGACTAACATGATGTAGAACAAAATGCTTATGTACCATATTTTTTTTAATGTTCCAAATTGCTTAATGTAAGTTTGTATTGAATTGAAACGTGGCTTAAAATTAAAATATCGTTAAGATAATCTTATCTTAATTGCTGAACCGATTTTGATTGACATTTCGTAATATGTTTATAGCCGCTTGTACCTATATTCAAAGCTGCATTTATTAAATGGAGCTTTGAATATATTTACTATAAAAAATTTGCACCTTTCACGCTAAATCATTTATTTTCGGATTAATTTCAGCAAAAAATCTTCTTAAACTCTTGCTTTCTATAAATACATGGAATAAAAATATAATTATTAACCTATTTTCTTTTAACTATTGCATAACATTATATTATTAATTAAAGAATGGACTAACAACCTTAGATAAAATCTATATTTAAACATAATATACAATTAATTTATCATACTTACGAATTATGTAAAGAAAAATGTACACTTAAATAAACATCAACTAACTTGAACTGCTTTAGCGTGAATGGTCCAGTTGAGTACACACAAATTTACATAATAATATACATATTTTGTGAAAAAATATTTGTATGTATATACATGGTGTTTAAAAATAAATAATATTTATAATTTACATATCATTTTTTACGTATCTAATAAATCATTGTATCAGTAGAAGTGTTAAACTATAGAAAGTGTAGAGAACTCAACAAAGAACTATTGTTTCATAGTATTATCATAAAAAAAAATATTTGAATTGTTATTGAAAAAACTGTTGAAAACTATAATTATTATGTAATTATTTTATGCATGTAAATAATACTATCACCAAGTATCTAAATTCAATAGTTCATATCTAATAGGTATTTAAATTTTACACATGTCCTTAAAAACACAAATTTTATATATCACCTTGTATATACACTACTTATAAGTTATGTTATATTTAATTAAATTAATTTAGTAAATCATTGTACTATCATTTGCGTCATAGAAATAATGTGTGTATTCAAACAAAAATAACAATCGATACAACGCCTGTACTAACTACAGCTTGTCGCATGCTCCATGCATTGTTAGATATATAATTTTTATACAATAATATAGTATAAAGTACATATAGATAAGTGAAGTTGGGAAGAAATGACTGATGCGTATTTGCGTGTTTGTTTCCCGTCTGTTCAAGCTAGGTCTGTCTAGGTAGCGAGCGAGCTGCCGCCCGCCGCCGCGCCGCCCCTAACTATGGTACTGACACTCACACGCAAACACAAATACACAAACGAACACACATATCACACAAATACACAAACGAACACACATATCACACAAATAAACATATTTTTTTGTTTACAACTATACGATTGTATACGTTTGTGCACTATATACATGTTATAATTAATAGTTTTTATTGTTGTAACGTTTATGATAAAATATATATTTTCATTTATGAACAGACAAATTAAAATTTATTTTTCGACATAATTACCTAAACTATTTTAATGGTAATGAAACGGCTTTAAGCTCTCTATATCTGTGCAGCAAAAATTGAAAAAAATAACAACAAATTCACATTTTATAAAACCATTTCAAAATATTTACTCACCTACAAACTGACTACAACTATGTTGAAACATCTTACATAGACACTTACATGTAGATAGATTAATTAAAAAAAACGTAGGTCATTATTTTATGATTTCTTAAATACCATGAGTTTTCCCCATTACTATTTACTGACAGACCGACAAAATTTTACACATATTAAGTTTTTCTAGTCACAATAAAATTAAGTTAGCTAGAGTTGTTCAATTTTTTTCAGAAAGAAGAGTTTTGTTGTTTTTTTTAATCTTATTTTTTTATATATACTGTTTATAATCTGTGTACTTTTTCCATTTTATCCATTTAGTCATAGCAAAACGAAGTTTCAACTTTAAACAAGAGAGAGAGAGAAGAGGAGATATAGATTAAATCACTCGCTTGTACTTGTGTTAATTTTAAGAGCTCCTTAGCTTTGCAACATTAAAGTATAAAGACGAAGTAAAATATTATAGTCTTCTTTGCACTTTAATCATTATAAATGTTCCGCTACTTGAATATGGACACACATAATGAAAGACCCACACAATTATACTATACATATATATACTTGCATTTTGAACTCTACGCTATTGAACATAGACACCATACGCAGAGACACTCTTCCCACGTTGCTAGTTGCATTTTGTGCCAAACGTGATTATTTGTCTTCATATTTGAATCTACTCCTAAATCCATTTCAGTTGTAACCAATAGTTATCATACAACACCGTTCTAAATTTTCATGAGAATAGAAAAGTTCATTGGATCAATTATTTGAATGTGTTAAAAATAGTTAATAAATACTTACTAATTATTGACTACACATACTGACTTTTATGACTTATACTTAAAAATAATATACTAGCTAGTGACTATTGCTGCTAAACTAAAAATTATTTAATTCTCACTATTCTGACTATACTGACAGTAATATTGTACTTACTATAATGTCTATAATTAAAAGACAATCTAAATTGACTGCTAATACTATATAGAAAATCTGACTGAAAACTGACAATGACTATCGGACGACGCGCGGTATGATACGGTATATGAACTGAAATGGGTTTACCCGGCACGCAGCTAGGCGTATCCTGGTAGAGCCTGTGTAACGTGCTCCGTGTGCAGGTGAGGAGCGCTCGTGGGGCGCCGCTCTGATGCCGCCGCCGCAGCCCCCGCGTCGACCCTCCATCATCGTGCCCGATCCACACTCGCCCATTGGTTTGAAGAGCGAGGTGTGTATACTTGATTTTTCTTTAGTTTCAAATCGTGTATATAGTCTGTTTTTTGATAATACTATTTCTGTCTTCTTTTAATTAGGTAAAATGTTAAATGTTCCATGTGATGGAATTTACAATAACTTTAAAATATCCTCCATCCAAACATTGTCTGTCTATCTTAAAAGTCCTTAATTTAAATTTTTTATAATATATTGTGATTTGCAGTTGAAAAGACTCTCGTTGTCATGTGAAATAATATTCATTGCCTATATTGTTTATCATATTTTTGTTATTACAGCTACAAGATGAATCCAGTCAGCACTCTTTAATCGACGGCGTGGATGGATGTTCAGAGGGCGACAAACCGCTTTCCGAAGATCTTAGTGTGATGGACTTGCGTCTCAAATCAGAGACCATCCCGAGAGACCCAACCCCACAGGTAAAACAATACTCCACACATAGTAAAATATACTTAATTGTAATCTTTTTCTTACTAGCAAATTATACATTATCAAAAATTACTATCATAATTAAATATTCTTCATTTAAAGGTTGGCTTTGTTGGTGCTTACGATTCAATCAAATTATCTCCAAATACACCACAGAACGAATCGCGATTGGTGTCTTTTACTCAACAGCTCCAAGCTATACAGAACCAGGTTCAAACCGATAAAATGGTAGAATCAGTAACGGCCGCCATCTTTAATTCGGATAATGCCAACAATATATATGTCGATCCGCCCATTCTCCCCATGAATACCATGGACACGATGCAGCAGCTCATCTCTGCGAAAACATCCATGAACCCGCTTGAGACAGAGATGAAGGTCATGAACTCAGAACTGATGATGACGGACTCGTCAATGCAAACGGCCAGCGAGCAAAGACTGATGGTGTACAACCAGGTGCAACAGAACAGGGAGGAGAGTTTTAATCCTTTCAGCGCCATCACCAAAATGGAGGCGACGCAGATAGAGCAGCGGCTGGCGCGGCAGAGCGCACACATGGAGGCGCTGGTGGAGGACGCCATGAAGGCCACGGCCGCCATCCTGCCCGACGACGCGGCGAAGCTGGACGAGCTCGTGAACTCGCGCGTGGACGACCACCTGTCGGGCTCCGCCACGTCGCCCTCGTCCGCGTCGCACGCGTCCGACGTGCTGCCGCTGGCGCCGTCCGCGCTGTCGCCGCAGGTGACGCAGGACGAGCTCATGATGATGTCCGAGCTCCCCACGTCCGTGAAGACGCCGCCGTCCGCCGTGAAGTCCATGATCCTGAACGCGGCGGCGGAGATCCTGACGTCGGACAGCACCATGAACGCGCTGGTGACGTCGGCCATCAACACGGCCAACATCCTGAGCACGGAGCCGGCGGG
>JAATLQ010003838.1:0-15670 GCA_013421005.1 Heliconius erato x Heliconius himera | reverse complement strand
GCAGGCCGTGACGCAGGCCGTGTCGCAGGCGGTGTCGCAGGCCGTGTCGCAGGCCGTGTCGCAGGAGATGACGGCGCCCGTGCAGGGCCTCACGGACATGAGCGACCAGGACCTGCTCTCCTACATCAACCCCAGCACCTTCGATCAGGGTGAGTACATGGATCTATGCTTCTGCGCAGACCGCTCCTACAACCATACCTACCCGTAGTCCTGTACTCCTTTGCTCCCTTCAAATTGTTCTTTTGGTTATATTATTGTAAGGTTATCATCATACAGGTTTTTCATTTTTTTCTAAAATAATAGCGTTGATTTGATTGATATATATTAAAATAATTATTTAGTATTTAAAAAGTATTGAACAATAATTAGGATATAATAGATCTGATATTTCTGTTTTGTTTTTGTATTTTATGATAAGAATTTCGTCGGGTGCATTTTCTCTTAATTTTTATACGCTTATACTTTTACGATTGTTTGTTAATTGTTCTTATAATAACTGCCGATTTGCCAAAATACACTACGAACTAACTAATTGAAGCAGATGACTTTACTTAATTCACTTTACTTCCAGTAACCAGTTTTTCAGTACAATATTCTAGTCAAATATTATTTATAGTCATTAACATAGATTGTATTTACATCACGTATTATATCAATATAATAACAAATAACTATCTTTACCTGTCCAGTACAAATTTTAAGAAAACTGACAGACATTTCATATGTAAATAATGAATATGTATATATTAGTTTATTGAATTATAATCGATGAAGTAAAAAGTTTAGATAATTTTTAATATTTATTTTGTCAATTAAATTGGTATTGATAACTGAAGTACTTGTTGAATTGCTTTGGAATGCTTCACGACATTAATTCACAATACAGCGTGCCACTCAAGAGTGTCTCGTCTTTAACGTCGCAGGTATAAGGACTAATATGTTACCAGTCCGGAAAGTTTGAACGCTTCGTATCCACACGGAATTGGGTCCAAAAATATTAATTTATTTTTCACCAGTTTCATTCTTTCTCGTCAAAGAACTTTTTTAAACTTTAAATAGTAGTTTAAAATGGCATGTATCGTCTATTGTGAAATATGGCCGATTAGGGCTATCTAACAAAATACCCTCAAAACTTTTTACTTCATCTATTTTTTTTAAACAAATATGACTTACAAACTAATGAATTTGCCTCTTTTCCAGTGTGAGGGGTGACACTGATGCATTTGTATCGAGTTCGGGCTCAAAAGCAGTTTTTATGTGAATTATTAGCGTAGTATAAGCTATTATAATCTCCATGGATGAAAGTATGCTTGGTCAATTAATACGTGAGTCAGTATTACAGGGCTAATGATTAATGTATTGTAAAGTTTGACGAAACTGATCTATTTTGTTTATTATAAAAATATATTTACTCAAAAAGTGTTAGATAAGTATAAAGTATATAGTATTCATAATTTTCAATCAATTATTTAAGACTGCTGATTGAAGTCTCGATTAAGATTTTGAGGTTTCTTTTTTTTCACGTTTCCTATTTCTGCAATTTAAAATAAACGTTTCGTTGAACTATTAACGCGTCCTAAAAGATAATTGTATGTATCCAGGTGAATGTACGTGAACGATTGTGTTAGGTTATATTTTCGAATTTTATTATGTAAATAGTGATAGCTTTGTATTTATGTCCTTGTTGTTGACGTGTGGCGGCCATCTTGGAAATGTGTACTTTTATCTAACAATCCACATTATGTTCCAACGCACAAAATGACAAAGTGAAAATATTAATGAAAAATATAATTTGATATGTGCAATTTCTCGATAGCTGCCATTACCGCTTGTATTTTGCCCGCTGTGTACACTTTCTGTTTATTTACAAAAGTGTAACAGTTATATGATACTGCAATTTTATATAATATATTTTATATTTTATACAAATAAAGGAGTGAACACACGGGCGTTGTATGAATGTTAGACCTTGTGTCCACTAAAGCACCATAAAACTTTTTTATTGTGTTGCAAATACATTGCTATAGTGTTACCAGGTCTATGGCAATGTTTTGCATTAGATAATTGTTTATTCGTGAGATGACGGCAGTATTACATAGCGGTTATGTATATGATTTTTGAATAAAAAGAAATAAACTTTTAATGATTTCAAAATGATAGAAAACGACATAAATTTTGAAAATTATACTTATACAAAAATTTGAAACATTATTTTTTTTCAATCTCATAAATAAGCCGCAATGCAATACAGCCTCAGCCTAAGGACAACAGTACTGATGTGATAGAGCAAAGATTATGTAACGTAGTGTAATGTAATGTTCATTTATAGGTCGAGTCGAATGCTACATATTAATGTGCCATTTACATGTAACCTTAGCGTTAGGTAGCCTAGTATTGATGTCATCTCACTGTCGGCCGACGGCGGCCGCCACGTAACAGAGCTAGAAGCTTTTATTCATTGTATTTATTTAAAAAAAAAACACATACACACACACAATTCAAATTACTGAAAAAATAACTTTGACGTTACCTGTCAAACAATTTAACGCCAATTTTTTTACGTAACTGTCGTTTAATAACGTTTGACTTAAGAATTTAACAATAGAATTGAAACAAGCGTTGGTAGGATTTTTGTTTTATAAAAGACTGAAGGAAACAAAGTTACGCCAACCGCGAGTTTCACTTTCATTTCGGAAAATTTAAAAATTCACTCTATTGGTTGAATTAAACAATTCCTTATAAAAGTTCAAATTTATGTTCTAGCCAAATATAACCATTGATTGAGTATATATAAATATTTATTAAATAATTGTTAAATGTTTATCAGAATTAGTAAAGTCTATACAAATTTTTATATAATAAAATATTTATTAGAAAAATATAAGTATTTCACGTGTATATTTTATACTGGTGTTTAGACCACTTTTATAAAATCTTTTGAAGAATATTTGTGCTTTTGGCACATTTTCTTGCTACATAGTACAGTACGTAGGGACCAGGACGAAGAATATAAATTAAATATACAACCTAATGTATCAAAATGATAATATATAAAAACAAAAAATATATAACCTTTTAGTAATATTGAATCTCTATCAAATATAATGTCCCTATAGACAAAAATTGTTATAGAAAATAATTACTAAACAAAATGTAATTTTATTTATAATGTAGCATTTTGATAATAGTGTTGTTATTTACGTATTTTACAACATATTATGAAGATGTGACCTATAAGTGAATTGTGTTTTGCAAAGAGAAGTGACCATTAAAAAAATTAAGATCTAAATTATATAACATATAATTCCTTTTTAATGGATTTCCTCCAAATTATATAAATGGTCACAAACATTGGACTTTTGTATTTTTACAATAAAGTAATTGTAATTTTTATTATTATTATTTAATATACACGTATCCGGTGCCAGAGTGTAGCGCAACTAACATCACATTTTTGTGAACTTTTTTTTATATAAATCAGTCTTCCATTTTTATTTTATTATTAAGATAAAAAAATAACGAATGCATTTCACAACGAATTATGTGGAGCTCATTGTTAAAACTCTTTTTTAATTATTTATATTGAAATTTTGTCTAACAATTCAAATTGCTGCAGAAAATTTCAATTCTTTAATAAACCTGAGTGTATGAATAAAATTTCAGTATATTGCAAAATAAAGTGTTATAAATTTAACATAAATTTTAGACATGATTAAGGCAACCTAAAATGTCTGTACAATATACGTTTATATAATAGAGCTATTGTATAATATAATATAATGCGTGGAGTGTAGCATAGATCTCTAGTCGGTCTGATTCAATGCAACTTGCCGAAGGTTACGATGATCATCTATCTATATGTTATTTGTTTTGATGTAATTAAATGTTATTGAAAATTTTATGACTTTAATTTTGTTTACCTTTCATAAGAATAAGTCATTGTTAATAATTTTCTGTATATTAAGCGATATTATTTATTAGGTGGCAGGTAGAGATATTTTAAAAATGTAAAAAATATAAACACACAACCGTTTTCAAAGATATTTCCTACCTTCGTAACTGCGCCAGGATGGCGACATGGAATGTTAAATTACAATTATAAAAACCATTTTTAATTATAACAGAAAAATATATATTTGACGTTTGACTACGTAGATTATTATAAATTAGACATTCAAATATACAAATTGTTATATTTAATGTCTAATATTCTTGTGATACCTCAAGAATATTAGATAATAAGTAAGTCATGTTCTTATATGAATAATTAAAGTTGAAATTTCCATGAAGTTTCGTATTTCCTATTTTCATGAATTCCTCTACAAAACATGCAATGCCTTCAGAATTCGGTAGAAAGTTGATAACGAAAGTGTCTAAATGGGAACCGAATGTCTTAATAAAAAAATCATTCGATTTATTCATTCCACTTCCCTTCAGTATTCAGTTTCCTTCCCTTTAGTCTGGTAAAAAATAATGGATGGAATTTATAGTTTAAATTTATATTTGATATTTAATATCACATATTTAGTTTGTTGAATTCGAAGCGAGTTTCTTTATAATTTAACGAAAATAGTTTATGTTTATAATTTAACAAAACTAATTAATAAATCTTTATATCTTTTTATTACATTTAAACTTATTTAAAAAAATAATAAAAAAAATAGCTTCACGCTGTATCCCGTGCACAGCAGAGTAGGCAGAGGGAACCTAGTGTTAAGACACTCCGTTCCCCACTTTCTGCCGAATTCTGGAGGCATTGCGCGTTGAGTGGCAAAACTCAACGCCGCGCTTTGCCTCGACACCAGAGCGAAGAAATGGAAATATAAATTTAAATATTTCATCTCCTCGAGTGGGGATCAAACCCACAACCAGTCGGTTTTACAGTCACTACAACTTGTTATTTTTGGCAACACTGAAAAGTATAAGGGTAGCGAGGATATTTTTTAGCAGTCAAGGAGGTAAAAAAGGACTCAAAAGTCAAATATTAGCAAGGATTTGGATGGATAATAAATTCGAATAAAATAGTGAATATTACGTTTCATTTACAACAAAAGTGGAAGGATTTGGTAAACAAACCTATTATGTAACTATAAAAAATAAAAACACATTCAAATCCATAATTCATTTAATTGATTCTATTTATACAAACATACAAGACAGTGCCCTATAAGCCCAATGTGTATGTACGCCGTCCGCCATTACCGAGCACTCCCAACACTTTACATATTTCCTATGTTTATTTATAATTCTATACATATAATATATAATATTAAATTATTAAATAATTTCCTTTTTAAATACCTAGATATGAACATAGACAAAAAGTGCAAAATAATATAAACACGATGAGTATGATGGCGACCCACGCTGGCATCGTGTCTGTGGACAAAAAAACATGTAAATAAAAAATCAGCTTCATGCTGTATCCCGCACACTGCAGGGTAGGCAGAGCGAACGTAGTTTTAAGACACTCCGTTCTCCACTTTCTACCGAATTCTGGAGGCATTGCGTGTTGAGTGGCAGAAATAAACGTCGCGCTTGTCCTCGACACCAGAGCGAAGAAATGGAAATATAAATATAAGTAAATATTTCATTTCCTCGAGTGAGGATCGAACCCACAACCAGGTTTTACAGTCACACTTTGTGCCCCTGCGCCACGACTGGCCTCAACATGTAAATAGTAATTTATAATTACTTATGTATTTATTTTGATGAATAATAGATGGTCATCGTTGCGCAGCGTCACAGTCCGACTGTAAATGCAACGGTTGTGGGTTCTTTTCCTATTCAAGGGAAGGAAATATTTTTCACGTCCTTATCCGCTATGAGTGACGGAACTTAACGCTTGGCTTGGTCTTCCTAACGCGTAACGCGTATTGAGAATACGGAATATCTCGAAAATACTCGGGTGTGTGGAAAGATGTGTGATGACTTAACTGTAGGTTCCCCTAAACAACTATATGTGGGAATGAATCATTCATCATCATCATGAAGACAAACAATTTTAAAGGTTTATTATTAGGCGGAGTAAGACCACTCTTAAACGGTACTTTTAGGTACTAATAATTAATGAATTGAAAAATGGCAATATAATATTTCCTTGACTTTCAATTTGACCTAACCATGTTGGATTTTTCGATACATTTACTGGTTATACTATTTATTTATCTAAGGAAAGGGACTTAATATTAAGATTTCTTTCCATAAATTTATGAAACATTTGCTTCAGTTTTACGCTTTTGTGCTCATACCAAGGTAGGTACAGTGAGAACCTAGTGTCGAAATTCTCCTTTTTCTACTTTCTGCCTTTATTATATATACTATATAATGAGTGGCGGAGTCCAACACCGCATCTTGTTTAGAGCGGGAGAAGAAAAATAATTCAGTTCCCGAGAGAGAATATAGCCAACAACCATCTCGTATACAGTCAGACACTGTACTACTACGCAATGATGTTACATTTTTTTATTTATGTTCTATATAATAGTAGTGGGGAACGGAAGTGTTCCATCTGTCTAGCGTGCTATGTGCGGGATCTATAAAAATAAAATAATACGAGAAGCAAAAAGTACGTATCCCTTTTTTAAAAAAACTGTGCCAATGGAGGAGTAGGAAATGTTGGCACAGTTATAAACGGAAGGAGAGCAGAATGAGATTTAAAAAAAATGCATAAAATATACATCAAACCAATAAAATAAGTAAATCAAAAAATCAGCTTCACGCTGTATCCCGCACACAGCAGGGTAGGCAGAGGGAACCTAGTCTAAAGACACTCCGTTCCCCACTTTCCGTCCAGTTCTGTTGAGTGGCGGAACTCAATGCCGCGCTTTGCCACCAGAGCGAAGAATAAAATGATATATGGAAATAAATATTTCATCTCCTCAAGTGGGGATCGAACCCACACCCAGTCGATTTTGCAGTTACACTTTGTGCCCCTGCGCTACGACTGGCCTCTAAAGTAAGTAACACGATACCATAAATTTGACAAAGCTAGTATAAGGTGACATACAGTGGTCACCGCTGGTACGGTAATGCGTCAACGTGTCATCTAGCAAATACACAAATACTAACTCGCATAAGGAACAGTATGGACGACAAGACGGTTGTCCACTGATATGGACAGCAGCGCCGCTTCACAACGCGCGTGAGGCGAATCCGAACCCGCACCCACCCACTGCAGGCCGGTGACGAACATGCCGTGAGCGCCAGCCACGTGTAACACACGCTGTAACACAAACCAACATTATCTATTTTTATGCACAATAAATATATTTTGTAACTTATGTGCTTCACGCTGTATCCGACAAATAGCAAGATACGCAGAAGGAAAAACATAGTGTTAAGACATTATATTCCCATTAAGAATATGTTTACCTCTTTTCGACGAAGTCTCGAGGCATTGCGTGTAGTTGAGTGGCGGAAATGAACGCCCGGCTTTTCTTTGGTGCCAGAGTGAAGAAATGAAATTATTAATAAATAGTAATTCCGGAGTGGGAATCGAACAAACAACCGTCGCGTTACAATCGCACCCTTGTGCCTTGGCGCTATCACGGCCTCAATGCAAATTAAAAAAATCACGAGGCCAATTTAAAAAGTCTAATATATAACAACACATAAGTAACAAAAGAAACCTCACCTGCAAACTAAACGCAATATAAATCTCTACAGAACCACTGAACATGGTGCCGACTCCAACAAATCTACCGTCGTCTCTCACAGCTAGCGCTGATAAGGACTCTGTTATCACCACCGTTTTCTTTAAAGCACCACTTTTAGGGTCCCAAAGTTGAATCAAACCCTGTGCTTTTCCCGATCTGGATAAAGGATTCGCAATTGTGAACATCCTATATTCCTTCTGTTTGTCTTCTATTGCACCAAATCTAGAACAAAAGTTATTGAAATGTAAGTCATTAAGTTGAGATTTTACTTAGGTTGGGAAAAAAACAATTATTAAAAATAAAGGCAAAATAAGATGCTTTAAAAATTTCTATGATAAAATTATATTATCACCAGTCAGACACCAAGAAGTGGGTTGAACTAGGGCTGCAATATTTTTTTACATAATATGGTTAGATAGATACAGGTGGAAATAGTAAAAGCATTTTAAAAAAGATAATTGGGAGACATTTATTAATCATATTCTACTTTTATTTTGGGATATTAAATTGCTTCTTGTAACACTGCTTGTATCCAGTTAGAAAGAAATCTAGAGATGCATCAGACAAGGACTCCCTGCCTCCAAAATTATTCTCACCCATACTGGAGAACAAATCTTTAGAGGCTTCGAAGAGCATGAAGGAAATTGTGAATGACAAAACATTGCCACTAGCAACCAAAGGAAAAGGAGACCACCTATGGAAAGGAGTTTTCAAGGAGTGACACAAAGGTACCCCAGAGAAGGTAAAAGAAAAAAAGGCAGACCACCAATGCAATAGGATGATGATATAAGAGAGGGAGCAGAGACACCGTTACATAGAGTAGCAAATAATAGAAAAGTTTGGAGGAGGTCTTTGCCAATTGGCAAATAAATTTACATATCTTAAGTAAATCATAAATAGTAGAATCTAAGTGAAAGTTAGAGTTTAAATGATAGTTTGAGTAATTTATTTTAAGTTAAAACAGTTTGTAAACAACAATAAGTAAATAAGGGATTAGTACTCACAATTGCAATTTTGAATGCATGTATATATCTAACACAAACAACATTATTTTTTTTCATAAAAAGTAAAATTTCAATTTCTTAATGAGAATTATCTTACTTGCATCTTCTGAATAAATATTTAGTGCCATTGGGTGGTTGGCAAGTGAGACTAAGCAATGGTGCGGCTCTGGCATTTGTCCCCCACAGCAGTGCTTGCCCATCTTTAGCTATGCTCACTAATTTATCATCGAATGGACTAAAATCTAGATCATCCAACTGGAATAAGAAATAAACAAGCAATTAATAAATTTAAGAGCTCACATAACAATACTACTGCATATAGTATACAATTATATACATTAGTTTTCTATACAAAAAGTATTCTATAAAAATTAACATTAAACCCTGCACTTTTTGGGGAGTATGTGGGTACATGAGTATTACATTACATTTCTTTTTTTATGCTTTATACAACTTTTACTGCTAGCATGTTTATAAAGCTCTGCTTCATAATTATTATTTAATAGGTAAATTTTTTAGAAGCCAGTTGTGGTGCAGAGGTACAAAGTGTGACTGTAAAATCGACTGGTTGTGGGTTCCATCCGACTCAAGGATATGAAATATTTATCTAAATATACACAGTGTGAAACTGATTATTTTAAGATTATTTAGTAAGAACAAAATATATATTCTTAAGTATGATGTATACGCTAACAACAAGATAAACATAAAGTATAATAAAGTGCATAAAGTATTCATGTAAATAACATTTTTACATAGATAATTAATTTAAGAAATACACGATGAATTAAATAAACATTCCCCTGTGACAAGATATTTACCGTCTATTAACAGTCAGGTGATTCAGTGTACCACAAAGAAGTAAAATTTTAAGGAGTATACAATATGCATATAATAGTCCAATAGGCCACAGTATTATTCACAGTGTGGTCTCATAGAATGTTAAACCTTTTAGTTTACTATGGGATTAAGCTGATTCAAAAGAATTATATTGTAGGTATTGAATGTTATAGTGTTGAGTTTTGTTATTTATACTATTATATAAATATCATGAGGCCCTAGTGGTGCAGTGGGACAATGTCCAGTCCAGTCCAACTTATGGTAATGATTTTTGACACTGAATTCCTAAACTTGGAGTAGTAAATATTTTAACAAATGATTTTTTTGCCATCTATGTGAGGTGCATGAAGGTAAAAAGGGTAATGCTACTATTATGGCTACATACCTCTTTAGTATGTCCTTGTAATTCAAACAAGAGTTGCATTTTAGGAAATGACCATATTCTAACTTTGCCATCCACTCCCCCTGTTGCCATTAGTTTTCCATTGTGGCTGATTGTTACCACCCTTTGCAGTGGATCTTCACTGAAATAATTTTATAGCAAGAATTATTATAATACAGCTTAAGAGGTTTTATTTACAGCATTATAATTAAATATGATCGTTACTAACGCGAAATCTGTTTGTACACTCTCAAATGGCCGTATTTCAAATGACATCCTCTTATCTGTACTGTGGTTATGGCTTTCCATTTTCGATATGTTGTCATTTTCAGATATGGTACGACGACGACGTACAAGCCCATTTTCAGCTCTGAAACTACCACGACGCATCTCTGCTGCATCTACCATTTTAACATTTACTTTATACAACTGGCAGTGACTTTCCTGGCCGGCTGCTAGGAATATACGGTTCTGGGCGTTTTGTACTGAACATGTCATCACGACATTGGGTCCTGTTTCGTACCTCATCACCTCTTCTGCAACAAAGCGTGTTCCGTTGTGTGATAGCTCGAATATTTCCTAAAAATAAAAATCTATATAAAGTAACAGGTTATTGCATTAACACACTATGTAAACAAGAATCTAGTAAAGTAGTAAAATTGCTGACGCGTATCGGTTTGCAAGTAATATAAAGCAAAGTACGGAAGTTGTTTTCCTTGATAAGCATTAAGTTATACTTACGAATCCATTCGCGACGCCTGTATTAGATGCTCCTCCACCGCCTGCCACGAGTACATGACGACTCGTCAGCGTTTGGAGTGTGTAAAGAGGAAAATCGACCTTCGCAAGTAAACCATCACACCTATTTCGAGACATCTTCACTTAAAGCATGTGTTAATCTTTATTTTATTACAAGCCTAGATCAAATATCACTACTTAATTACTAAATATAACCACATCAGTCTTTAATATACTTCTAAATAATAAATACTTAAAATAATATGTTTAAAACAAGGACCTAAACAACTGACTCGAATTGGAATTTTACTACTTCCAACATGACAAAAGTCAATTTGACAGTTGTCAATGTTATAAGATTCTTTTTTCTGACAAAGCGTTAGAAATCGCTTATCAGAGAAAAGAATCGCGAAATATAATAGTACGTACTTTCTTATATAAAAAAATATATATCAATATATGAAAAAACAAAATAAACGAAGAAAAAAATGTGAAATTTAATCATATTTAATATCTAAATATACCAGTATAGCACAATATTCATCACCTCTTTAAATAATTAAAAAAAACCGCTACAATACGGTTTTTTTTAATTATTTAATGACAGAACTAATATTCACATGACAACATTGTAATATTATCATGTAAAACGTTGGCGGTTTATTTAAACAATTGAAATTATGTCAAGGTCTAAGCCACACGCGTATTATAATCACTTTGGGTATATGTGTTCTGTGATTATAATATGGTCAATAAAGTACGCATTGTCAATAATATTGTGCGTGTGGGCCAGTTTTTCGATATTAATTGATATTATTGTACATTTCTAGAAATTCTGTTTTAGTCACGACAATGTCGGGGGAAGGGTTATTGTCAATAATATTGTAATGTGCGGGCGCCCGGCAATTTTCTTCAAACGAAAGACTTCAAAGAAGGCGGACACTTATGCTTTTTATACAAGACGATGAAAAATAATGTTGATATTACTACTCCCACGAAAAAAATATATTTAATAGAGTTTATTAAAATATGGGAAACTTATTCAAAGCTATAGGATACATATATTGAAGCGTGTCATGATAAAATTAAAAATATTGTGCGCTAGAAAAGCCGCTCAATATTTACTAAAAAAGTTATATACAGAACACAGCGCTCACAATTCAAACTTCCAACAATCCAACCAGCATCTGGAAGCATTGGGAGCCACCGGACATACAGTGGGTGAATGGTTCCTGGCTGCAGTAAGTCCACCTGGGTAGTTAACAATCTCGACCCCGATAGTGATCTGATAGCAACTACAACTCCTGAGGCAGCCGAGGACGTCAGGAGTAACATCATTTTTAGTTGCACTAGGGACGCAAAAATCAAAGTTCGTACCATCGCCTCTATTTTGGTAAATAGTGTTGCAGAATAGCCAGCAAGACTTATCATGGAAGAGACCTTTATGGCCATAATGGCGGCCATATTATCAAAGGCCGAGACACTTACACTTATTGGGAATATAAACCATAAATCAACTACGCTTTATCGATAAATTAAACCTCTTCCAAATGTACTATACCGGCCCAAACCTCGTGACGGCCATCAGTCAAGAGCTAGCGAGATCATATAGATGTCCACTGGATGTGACATATGCGCTCAACGAAATCTACTCAGCCCAACACACAACTCGCAGTTTTTTTAGTCACAGTTTGTGCCCCTGTGCCACGACTGGCCTCATGTGTATTAACGCGTAACTTTTCCCCCCTTTTAGAAACGTTGTGTCGTTACACTTTGTTTATGCAGAAATCGCCATGACGCTCTTAATTTTTGAACTTTACTTCTAAAAGTTATTTAAGTTTAAACAAAAACTCATATTTCATTAATTGAAAAATTCAAATTCGAAATCAGAACATTTTACTTTATGTACGTAGGTAATTCGTACAGGTTGTCAGTTAAAAAATAAGAACTCTTATTTAGCCATTCTTTATTTAATTGTTATATTAGTGTATTTCCAAACAATACATTACCTAATAATTAACTAAATATTAAATAACATAGCAAAAATAAAAAAAGGTTTAACACTATTTGGTACATCGATATATTAAATACTAAACACTAAAAGAAACTTAAATAATATAACGTAACGCCAATAATAAGTAATAATAAGTATGAAAAAGTCTTCACAGGAAATTAAGACAAACTTTTCTCCATTTCCTGGTCAATTGTCGATGCGTAAAATGTTGAGTTCTACAAGCCGACGCTTCGCTTTGTCTACCAGAAAGCGAAAATGGAAAAAATATATATATATTTATGATCATTCCCTTTAATGAGGTTCGAACCCAGTCAAACTCGGTCCCACTGCAACATAACGACATCTATTAGTTAGAAAACTTACTATATTAATTACATTATTTCGTACATTATACATTTTTTTTTATTTATAGCATAAAAAATGAAGAAATATCTGATGTAGGCAATACTTAGGTAATATTTTAAAATTTTAATGCATTTTTATTGTCATCATTTTTTCATTATTTTTACTTACAGTAAAACAACATTTTTTTAGCTTTACACATAATAGTGAAGTGAGAAACCAAGTGTAAAGACGCTCCATTCTCAACGTTCAGCGCTAACGTTTATATTGAATGGACGAAAGCTGTATCTCCTCATTTAATTTAAGCCTATCATTAGTAAAAATTGATACAGTCGAAAATAATGTATTGAATATTTAAATAACACAGTATTTTACAGGGAATATAAAGGCTTTTAACGAGATCAGAAACATATAAAAAAAACTGTTTCATTTACTTTATGTTATTCAAAACCAAACACTTTTTTTACTTACATATAGAACTATTACAAATATTAGACCTTTCGAATGAAAGTGACTCTAAATTCTATTTGACATTTTTACTAACTTCTTAATTATTATTCTAAAAGTGAAAATAAAAGCTTTCTCTATGGTCAAGTGGTGTCCTACAACATATTAGTCATTTTAACATTTTTTAAAGTGAAATAATTCCACACTTAGGAAAGAAAAATATTTATTTATATAACGTATAAAAATTTGAACGCAGCGGGATTCAAACCCGAGCCTCCTGGAAACCGACCAGGCGCTCTGACCACTAAGGCGAGGGTTCGAATCCCGCTACGTTCAAATTTTTATAGGTTTTCTAAAAAAGGTTTTAGCATATTAGTCACTTTCATTTTCAGGCTGTAATATGTTAATTTTGTTTAAGTATCATTCTACTCAATTTCTTATATATTATAATAACAAATCAATTTGGAGGATTCATTTTGTAGATGGCTTTATAGTTATTGTATATCTTTAGTATAAATGTTTATTATTAAATAAAGGAAATTGTCCATCAGTCTGTAGTGTATTTAAAAATTAATATGTCACAATTTATTTGTGTGTAATGTGGTAATAAAATGTTGCTATATCTTTAAGGAACCATTTTGTTTTATAATGCTTGGAGTTAATTTAGAAAAACTTAGGACTTAGGACTAAAAAGAGGGTTATGTTTTTAGCTTATACGTATTTATGAATATGTATCTTTTGTTTTGATGATGATTGTTCCCTTGAAAATATTTAGCCAGTAAGCTGATTTTAATAAACTCAACATAAGGGTATTCAGAAGAGATGTATAAAGATATTGAGAATTGTGAACGTAGGACAAATTGGCGGTATAATCATTACAACAAGACATTTATAACAAATATGGCTTATATTTAACATTTTAAACAAAAAAATACGATTTTTTTGTACACCATGTATTACAAAATTTCATTACCACATTATACAGCATATTTTAAGTTCAATAAGTGAATATAATAGATCTTATAAGTCCATCTCGTACTGAATCACTGCTGTGGCCAATGCCAAAGTTGAAGAAGACTGATTCAGCTGCGACCTGCTGCGCGCAGGTGCCCATCGGGTACCAACCCATTTTGTTGAATACTATACCTACTTTGTACACCTACACAACAAATAAGTATTAGTGTTAATAAATCAATATTGTATATATAAAACTTTTTTCCTGAGGTCGGTCGTGGGGTAGAGATACAAAGTGTGACTGTAAAATCAACTGGTTGTGGGTTCGATCCCCACTCGAGGAAGTGAAATATTTATTTACATTTATATTTTCATTTCTTCGCTCTGGTGTCGAGGCAAAGAGAACTCCAGAATTTGGTGGAAAGTGGGAAACATAGTGTCTTAACACGAGGTTCCCTCTGCCTACCCTGCTGGTTGCGGGATACAGCGTGAAGCTGATTTAATTTTAATTTTAATACTTTTTTTTTAATTTCATGTTACTCATATAGCACGGTAGGCAAAGAGAGCTTACTGTTACAGTACTTTATTTTCTAATATCCGCCAATCACTTGAGGTATTGCGTATTGAGTGGCAAGTCTCAACGCCACGCTTTGCCTTTTCATCAGGGCAAGGAAATGAAAATATTAAATAGTTCATTTTTCCAATCTGGAATCGAACCCACAATCGTGCGTTTGTTGACAGCCTACATACTCTGTAAACCTAAGCCATCAAGGCCTCAAAAAAATTAATATTATCAAATTTAAGTAACCAAGGAAAACCATTTACTGGCAGATGTTAACTTTTATAGTCCAAAAATAAATATGATAACTCTATTTTGTAGGCATTGCAACTTGTTGACCATAAATCTAGGTTATGGCAGGTTGTGCGTTCGATTCCAAGTCAAGGAAATTAATGAAAGCGCGGCATTGAATTTCACCATTCAACACGCAACGTCGCGAGGATTCGGCGGAAAGTGAGAAATGGAGTGTCTTAACACTAGGCTCCATCTACCGACCTTGTTCCTCTGTATGTAGACGCGGCGGTTGAACATGATGTCGAGCAGGTGGCGGTAGGGCACGCGGCTGGTGTAGTGCGTGTAGGAGAGGCGCGCGCCGTCCGCGTCCAGCAGGTGCGCGTACAGCAGCTCCGAGTAGCCGCCCGCGCCCGCGCCCGCAGACTCCATGTACCGACCTTGTTCCTCTGTATGTAGACGCGGCGGTTGAACATGATGTCGAGCAGGTGGCGGTAGGGC
>JAATLQ010003812.1:8369-20279 GCA_013421005.1 Heliconius erato x Heliconius himera | reverse complement strand
ATTAAAGAGGTATCATCTGCGAAGAGTACAATATCACATAGGTTCTTTGCATAAAAAGGCAGATCGTTAATATAAAGAAGAAATAAAAGGGGACCAAGAATAGATCCTTGTGGAACGCCCATCCTTAGAGGAGATCCAGATGATTTTACATTATTAATACTAACTTTCTGGATCCTTTCGTTTAGATATGAGGCAATAAGATCAAGGGCAGTATCCTGTATACCATAATGATAAAGTTTCAATAACAGAGTTTCATGGTCTACACAATCAAAGGCTTTGGATAAATCACAAAACACTCCAATTGCATTTTGTGACTTCTCCCATGCGTCATAAATGTGCTTTAGGAGTGCAGCACCCGCATCTGTAGTAGACTTGCCTTTGGTGAAACCATATTGCTCGCTATGGAAACAATTGTTAATACTTAAGAAAATTGTAAGCTGGTTAAATATTATTTTTTCAAATATTTTACTTAAAGATGGTAAAATAGAGATCGGTCTGTAATTTCCGGGGTCAGATCTATCTCCACTTTTGTAGAGCGGCACTATTTTGCTATATTTCATTAAATCAGGAAAAATACCGGATTCTACGCAATTGTTAAAAATTAAAGCAAGATAAGGAGCAATATTAGGTATAATTGTATTAAGAACTTTAACAGACATGCCCCATAAGTCACCTGTTTTCTTTAAATTAAGGCTTTTAAAAGTTTTGATAATTTCTTCTGGTGACACAGTCTTAAACACAAAATTTTGTCTACAACTGGTTACATGGTTTTTTAGTATTAATACTGCTTCCGAAGGAGATGATGGCAGTGAACGTGTAACTGCAGTAGGTATTTCGGAAAAGAAATTTTGAAAAGTATTTGCCACTTCTAAATCTGAATTTAAAATTACACTATTTACTTTTAATTTAATAGGTTTACTTTTAATTTAATACAATATATAAGAGTGTCGTATAAAACACCGAAAAGATTTATAACCTAAAAACAGGCGGCGGCCTCGATACAAAAGACGCGAACAAATGAACATTGAAAAAGCATAACCGAAATTGCTACAAAATCTACTCGGCGCGGAAAATCTATATTCACAAAACGCCATTTATGGAATCACCTTGTCACATAAAGAAAATTAAAAAAGCGGCCAAGAGCGAGTCCAGTTTAACTTATAAAGTGTTCCGTGTGTATACTGTCTTATCTTGTTTTGTGTTGAAATTAAAATATTTTATGCGTCGTGGTGCGGTGGTATAACTTCAAAGTCGCCATGGTTATGTTTTATTTAATTTAACGCAATGGAATTATTTTAATAGAAAGGGAGTGTCTTAACACTAGGTTCCCATACTCCTTTTGCTTACCATACTATGAACTGGATACAGTGAAGTAGTAAAAAAATCCTAAATTTATTAAATTTGAACGCTATAACTATCGCTGTGCCGCCACGGACTGTATAATAAAAATAAATCTAGAGACAAATATTTAGAAGAACAGAAGCGAATGAATATAGAGGCTACAATGATAGTATATTACAAAATATTTAGGCATGGAACTCTAAAAAGAATCATACACTCACCCCACCGTGGGGCGGCTTGGGGCGGCATGGGGCGGCGTGGGGCGGCAGGTAGGGCGGAGGGCGGAGGGAAGTGGGAGGAGGGGGCGCATAGCAACTAGTGCCTCTATCTGTTCACGTACACTGTACTTGTATACAGCGCTGTGTGTGTTGTGTTGTATGAATGGTGGCATTAGCTGTATGGATGTCGTGTCTCATTCGTGTGACATTGCTCTATGTTTTGCTTTTACTGTAATTAAAAAAATAATAACTGCTCTTTAGTTTTTGAATGAAATAAGAGAGCTTTTGTTATAAAACTAGGTGATGATATGGAAATTAAAATGACAATGTTAGTATGATTAAACTATATTTATCTATAGTAATATTATAAAGCTGAACAGTTCATATGGTTGAACTTCTACTCTTCTCAGGAATACTGGTTTCAATTGAAAATTTTGTTTTGTTCTTGTTGTTTGTTGTTAATAGCTATTAGTTTGTTTATATAAGCCGGCTAGTACCTACTCGTAGCTATCGCCACACATCTCTTTTTTATTTCAATTTACCTACACGAGTGGAGCCGCACGTAAATGGTAGTAAATAATAAAATTTAAATATTTTTATCATCTTTTTTACTATTCCGTACTGGTTGTCACCGTTCAGGTCTAGCAGCTACTTGAGAAAAAGAAAATATTAATGAACACTACTGATTTTCATAGAGCGTTTTGAAAATATATTGATTTTAAGCATTTAATCTACCTTCACATTTCTAGAGGTACTATATTATGTCCACATCCTTGTACGATTCATCAAACTAATCATACACTCACACAATATAATACCCGAATATTAGTCTCTGAGCTCCTGGTGTAGACGACGCGAACGAGTGGAATTAGTTTTGCATCAAATTGCAGTATTAAATATTAATTGTAATAAGAAGCTCTATGGTTGAGGGCGTCGTAGCGTAGAGGCACAGAGTGTGACTGTGAGATCGATTGTGGGTTCGATTTCCACTCACACGCATTATCTCGAAAATTCGGTGTACAATCTTAACGCTAAGTTTATTCTGTCTACCTTGTTATATTATAGATTATGTATCGTTTAGCATTATTATTTTAATACTAACTTAACCAACACAAAAATATTTGTTAGAACCAATAGTTCCTGCGAATAGCGCACTCAACCAAACAAACTCTCCCTTACATTATATTATTAGTATAAATTGTACAAGTAAGCACTAATTAAACTAATCACTAAATTAATTACTTAAAACATTTTGAGGCATATAAATAAAATCTTAGTTACAAATTTTCTTTGCTGTGGCTGTTGTGAAAAGTGGAAAATAGAGTATCTTGGCACTAATTTCTCTCCCCTGCTTTGCGTAAAAAAACGTAAAGCTCGTGGAATTAATTATTTATTAATATTTTCATTTCTTCATTCTGGCACTAAGCTAAAAGTCCAGCGTTGAGATCCGCCAATCAATACGCGTCGCCTTCAAAAATTCGTGGGAAGTAGGGAACGGAGTGTCTTAACAAAAGATTCCTTCTGCCTACACTGCTACATGCGGGATATAGCGTAAAGCTAATTTAATTTTTTGGGAATAATAATTAATAAACACTCAATGATAGCAAGTAATGATAATAAAAATTGACAAATTAACAAATAATCTGCAAACTGTACATTTAAATGTAGCTACCCCAAAATATATGACATGTGCGAGTGTGCTGCTGGCCGTACCCACCCCCGGCCCCGGCCCCACCCACCCTCTTATAAATAGCCCTGTTTCACTGCCAAGGTTACAGAGAATCGATACTGTACCGCCCTTCGGGATTTGTATTTATAGTTCTCTATATTAAAATTCATCCTATTTAGGTAGAGCTCGCTCATTGTGAAGAGCTTATAAAATATATCATGTTTTTAGTATAAAATTGTAAATATAGGCATATAAAAAGTTTTTAATTACGTAGGCTTGGTTGAAATAATATTCTATTTTTTTATGCATCACATCAACTACTTCTAAAGCATCCACGATAAAATAGTCTTAAATAAAAATAGATATCTTTTTTCTAAACTTGGACGGATTTTAACAATCGTTGAATATAATATTCACTTATATATGTAACAAAATATTTTTGTTTAACGCGCAAATTTCAATACCTACTTGTTCGAATTGTATGAATATTTTTGTACACGGCTATAGGCATACCACTAATAAAATGAATCCTTTAATAATGTAAGTCCTTTAATAACAGCGCTCAGAGCTACTTTGGGTACTCATAATATATAACGATAGTGACAGACAGACACATACACTATTATTAGTTATTGTTATTCATCAGACCACGAGGGCTTTAAAAAGTTAGTTCTTTATATAATCTCTATCGTAGTAATGTTGGCTCTACATCGTCGTTGTCGTCGTTTCCGCAACAGAACTAGGTACTTATTATATTACATATGCTCGTACGTATAGAGTACAGATATGTTGCAACTCTGGTACAGAGCCAAGTGTATGAAAGTGAAATTATGTCATTATGTCATAGGAATATATGAGTTTGTTCACGTCGAGTTATATAAAGTTTAACATTATGTTTATATAGGTGATTATGAATTAAGTATAAATTAACTTTATATTAAAGATTAAAATTAAGGAAATAATTGCAGTGCTCAGACAAATTGCAGCGGTTACGGTCGTGGATTCAATTCCTATTCGAGTGAATGTAAAAAGAAAATTATTGCTCAAACATTGCGAAAAACATTTATTCCATTAGGTTAAATGATATGGTAGACATTTTACATTTTTATAGCTTCTCGCTGTATATAGCAGAGTAGGCAGAGAGCACCTTGTTAGTCTAGTCCCCGTGTTCCATCAAATTTTCGAGACATTGCTTCTTGGACGACGGAAAACAATGGCACGCTTTTGTTTTATTACCAAAGCGAAGAAATAAAACTAATGAATCCCCCTTTCCTTAGTGGGGATTGAACCCACAACCGTCATATCTACGTTTTACTATCAAACGCTATGCCGCTGCTTGATTTCAGTATCACAAAACGAACTCACACAAAACGTATAATATAAATCTAACAACTCAGTATTTATTTAAAACACATATAAAAAATATAACGCAGCGGAACTCGAACCCGCGTCTCTGTACGCTCTGACCACTGAGCCATACGTTCAACGTTGGTTAGAATGCCTGGTTGGTTTCCAGGAGGCGCGGGTTCGAGTTCCGATACGTTAAAATTTTTATATAATACATTTTCTAAATAAGTATTTTTCTTTCCTATAACATTTTATAAACTGTTAAAAACGCAGTATTTAAAAAACGAGAGGGTAGAGTGTATATTTTCTGCTAAACTATTTTTGCATCGTTCACCACAAATATATCCGGGATGAAGGAGACATGGCTGCAACAGTTATTAATACAAGTTTAAACCGGCCACTGCAACCGGCGGAGGGTGCGAGGGTGCGAGGCAGGCAGCCGTTAAACAGTGTTACGTGTTTGAAGAGGGTTAGTTATTTTCAAGCTCAAATGAAGTTTTGCAGCTTTATCGTGCTTACTCTACTCTACTCTACGCGGACGTACATAATGCGATTATTTTGAGTGAATCTTAAATTAATTATAACGTTTTGTACTTTGGAAGTTTCAGTTATGAAATGTCAAAAGAAATTTCCTTACACCGTATTTCCTCCACATACCCTGATTTTTGCAGCAAAAATCAAACTTAAAATGTATAGTTTCAAATAAACATTTACTTCTATTGTAGAGAACAATAGGCAGAGCTGGATGTATGCATTTTGACCTTAGACCTCATCGAAGGGGACGTCGGCCGACCAGTCGAGCGACTAGTCCATACAACTGTTATACAATTTTTGGACTAACACTTATCATGTAGAACTTGATTATGAACTATATTTCATTAAAAATATAGCGTACCTTCAAGATTATTACGAAAACCATTTAGCTTAGTGGTTAATTACTGAAATAATAATAATGGATTCGGTTTTCATACTGGATTAGTAAGGGATGGTAGAGAGTTCAAATTGTAAATAAATTATTATTTGTATCAAAATTTTAAGACTTTGATTTGAAAATCTTGGCGCAGTGAGATAATGTCTTTAAATGGCAGTTGTGGGTTGGATGTCCACTCGGGGAGAAGTAGGATTTTTTTTGTCATCTTCACGAAGCGCAAAGTGCGACTGTAAAATCGACTGGTTGTGGGTTCAATTCCCACTTGAGGAAATGAAATATTTATTTACATTTATATCTTCATTTCTTCGCTCTGGTATCGAGGCAAAGCGCGGTGTTGAGTTCCGCCACTCTACACGCAATGCCTCCTGAACTCGGCAGAAAGGGAGCGGAGTATCTTAACATAAGGTTCCTTCTGCCTATCCTGCTGTGTGCGGGATACAGCATGAAGCGGATTTGATTATGTTAGTATCTGTATATTATTATTCAACACTTAAAATCGTCTAATTTATAGTTTTAGTTTTTTATGATATACTAATGTACTAAATTGAGTTTCACCTCTTAGCAAAAGCCATTTGAGTAGTGACAATATACGACATGTAATGATATTAAAATCAGCTGTATCCCGCACACAGCAGGGCAGGCAGAAGGAACCTTATGTTAAGACACTCCGCTCCCTTTCTGTCGAGTTCAGGAGGCATTGCGAGTTGAGTGGCCGAACTCAACGCCGCACTTTGCCTCGACACCAGAGCGAAGAAATGAAAATATAAATGTAAGTAAATATTATATATCCTCGAGTGGGTATCGAACCCACAACCAGTAGATTTTTACAGTCACACTCTGTACCCCTGCGCTACGACCGGCCTTAAGTAATGATATTCTTTGATATATAAAAGAACCTTTAAAAATGTATAACTATAAAAGCAGCTTTATTCTTCTTTCATATAGTAGGCAGGAACTTAGTTGTAATTTTCACTTAATTTTTGAGACACTTATTTCTTGTTGCATAACTTAATGCTGCGCTTAGTCTACCAAGGGAAAAAATTGAAAATAGTTAAAAAACAATCGTTGCCAATAGTGAGGATCGAACTTACAACCATCGCGCTTACATTCTGAAAAATATATATTACACACATATTATTAGAATACAAACAAAAGGAGTGACACATAATAGAAATTAAATAAATAAAAAAAAAGCTTGATGTATTAGTCCGATTAAAATTATTGTGAAATTTGAGTATCGACTCTACCCTCTTGTAGAGTAGTGGTCATCAATCACTCCCGACGGAGGGCGCGAAGTGGAGCCTTCCAACGTTACTCATGTTGCAGTTAACTGTTAAATCGTTCAATAATCATTATGAATGCTTACTTAGACATATGTACAGGCAGTCTGTTGTAAATATGACGGTTATGGGTTCGACTCCCATTCGAGAATTCAATTACTTACATTTCCTCGCTCATGTAAAAATAGCAGCGTTGAGTTCCACAAATCAACACAACAACAATGTCCCGAAAATTGGGTGGCGAATAGTCAACAGAGTATTTTAATACCATTGTCCTCCAGCCTTCCCGGCTACATGCGGGATAAAGCGTGACAAATAATACTAAAGAATTATACTTATTTAAAGTAACAAATCACTTATTTGCCCATAAGAGATCAAATTATTTATACAACGATCTATATTAAGATATATTTACCAAACCCGTTCACCGCGCGGAGGGACGCGAGGCCCTCCCGAGTGAAGCGCACGACGTCATAAAAGACCTACATAAATATATATTAAAGCTTAAGCATTCGTACTTAGCAAGTTTATCGAGTTCGCAGGTGTCTCGACTAATGGTTACCGATACTGTGGGGGTTCACCCTTTCACCCTTCTACCCCTAAGGGTTAGATATACATTTTTCTATTACTTCTTGTTGTTATAAACGTCCCCTCTGGTGATTTTTCTCTGTCGTTATTAGTTAATTCAGATTTTCTTTAAAAAAAATGTAGGTACGCATTTAATTAAGTTTTTTTTAACGCAAAATAAACTTGTTTATATCGAAACGGAAAGGGTCAAAGTTGAGTTTTTCTTGACTTTATTAATAATAAATGTAGAATTCCTTCTTCATAATTCATTTAATCACGGTTTTTTTAAGGAAACATTTTTTAAATCCCAAGCGATTGATGAATTATTTTCCTTTGTTCTGTTTAATATATTTTAAGCTTCGTTTTTGGATATATTAAAAGAAACCAGACTTAATACCACTATTATATTTATTGTATTATGCAAAAACTAAAAAAAGAACAATATGGTAACTCGAATTAAGTTTCATTTTTATTCATATTATCTCACAAACAAACCCACACTATAATCTTATATAATTGTTAGCTAAAAGTAAATCAATCTACCGCCACGTCCCCTCTCTACCTACCTACATACCTACCCACCTATCTAAGCAGCTTTATTTCTGCAACAGAAAAATCAATAACGCTGCCATTCATATAAAATATATGCTAGAAAGTAAAAAACCCTGAATGAAAGGGACGAACAGCTGATCGTTGCTGGGGGCAATGCTCTACCGACGGGTCGCCTGACTAGTTGCCCGATCTGTTGCTTTCTAATGCGCATGTACCATATCGACTACCGGCGCGACCTGGTTGACCTGCAAGTAAAATAGAACCACTCCTCCTATAATGTAGAGTCGGTTTTCTATTGAATTCTTTTAATAGACTAATCGCTTGAACAAGTTACATTGTGCACTTTCCAAGCAAATATAATCCGTATTTCTCAGAGATTACGGTACATTATTATGGGGCAGCGCTTGTTGCCATGGCCTCAGCTCGGTAATTAACGTCTGTATTATGTGAATAAACTAGAGATATGCATTATCCAATATGTCGCTTCGAATGAAACCTTTTTCCCTTCTCTGATTCAATTAATTTTGTTTCAGCGCAGTCAGTGTCTCAGCGAGTGCGCGCGTCTTGAGATACTGATATTGTGTTTCTGACGTGAACTGTGTACGTTGGTACGTCTCACAAAATTATATTGGAGTGTTTACTGTCTCTTGTGATTACGAAAAACAGCAAAACTCCAATATATAATATAAAAGAGCTCGACTTATTAAGCGAACTGTTTTTTTTTAAAGCTTGTTTATATTATATTGAAAAACATACGAAATTACACTTTTATATAATTATGTAAATTCCCTTACGAACGAGGGGGTCAAAACAAGTGATTTATGGTACATACTAATAGGGTTAAGCAACATTAACTCCGACTAACCTTAGGATGGGTGTGGTTTCCTCCGTTGTGTCGGAGATCTAACATAAATAAGTATTATTAGAAATCAGACATAAATATAGCTTTGAGTTTCCGGTCTTACTGTAAAATCAGTTCCTCTGAACAGGTCACACGAGTTCATCGGCTATTACTACTTGCGAAACCTACATTTACACATATTGAGATGAATAGGATTAAAAAAGTAGCGGAGTGAAGACTTTCAAATGAAACTTATTTATAAGAATATAAAATATACGTAAATATAGTAACAATAAATATCAAAGGTAGAGCTAATTTAGATGTACAAGTACGTGTACTGCGTTACCGTAGTCATTGTAGTACAAAACGCCACTGTGGTCTTCTTACCAGAGCAAAGAAATGCAAATAGGAGTTCATTGCCCCTAACGGAAATCGAACCGCAACTGTCGGTTACAGCCAGACTATGTTAGCCACGATGGTCTAAAATTTCCATCTACGCCTAAAATAAACACTTACTTTATTGTCATTTGTAATTAATATATAGATGTTTATCAAGTATATATTTTTATATACATCACTCACGCTAAGAGAAGAATAGAAGCTAGTGATAAAGTCAACTACAACAACTTAATTAAAACATAAAATCATTAAAAATATCTGCATAACCGTTTGACCGCTACTCCCTACGCAAGGTCGTCCCTCGTTCGAATGGGGTCGAGGAAACTATTTCAATTAAAGTTGGTCCTAAACGAGGTTCATTCGGACTTGAAGCTGCTCTACAAGTGTACGTGGTGCGAGCTTTTACAGCCGGCGTCTGCTGGAGCTTAGAATATCAGTTATCTGTAATCCTGCTTGTATATTATACGGTTACATCGAGGTCGTCGTGGGGGTCAGCGGCACAGCGTGTGACTGATAACGCTAACTGGTTGTAGGTTCGATTTCCACAAGAAGGAATGAATTATTTTAGTTTTTTGTTTCTGTTTACAAAACGAGTGTATCGTGTGTCTTTTCAGACATTTATCAGAATATAATATTCGTATAATCAATTAAATTATAAGATTAGTGACTCAATAAGCATTGTTTTTATTTTATCAGTAATTTTTATCAAACATTTCTATATTATGCTTTGCAGAATATTTCATACCGTCATATTCTCGAACAACATCCATTTTATTCCGTATTTGATACGTATACATAAAATATGAGTCTGTCTGTGATGGCTGTGCTGTGTCCTCTGTTCGGCGTGAAGAGATAAATTAACGTGAAGTGTGGACTCTCACAGTAACTGTGATAATTCAAATATATGAATTACTTGTTCGTAAATAACGTGACAGCCACTCTTCGCTCGCCGATATTTCTATAGTTTTATTATTATTGTAATTTATTAACGTTTTGAGACACACACAGTGGTGGTAGGTTCGATCTTGAATCAGAAAACGGTTGTATCTTAAATTATAATTATTTTCATTTTCCCGTCCTGAATATATACTTTATATTGAACTTAAAAAGTGAGGTAAATGTAGCATAACAACAAAAGAAATACACAACACGTAATGCCTCCAGAATCAGGCGGAAAGTGGAGAACGGTGTGTCAGGGGTGAAGCAGATTTAATTTTTTTTTATAAAAGAAATGTTAATTATTAATCAAAATTTTACATGAATATGTTAGATACTTGATGATCTAACAAAATTGTGTTATGAATATATAAATAATTCTATTATTTTGCCTAATAGAAATAGAAAACGGATAGCCCACAATGTTTCGAGAAATAATCATACTAATATTTTACTGAATATGTAAGACGAATAAAGGTTATAGCTGATAATTTACAAAATTCATTTTTAGATTATCTCTTAAATAAGAGGACGAGATCTGCAAAAGTAAAGAGACAACTGTCACGGCGCCACCTGACAGTTGGCAAGTGTTGAATCACTCTGACAGTCGACAGTTGACAGTCCTATCAAAATGCCGAGGTTATTGCAAATTAAAAAGTATATTACGTAATGAAGTTTTATTATCTGTCTGACATGTCTGAAAATTGTAATATATAAATATAGAAAATGTGTCTGATTCTTCACATTGTCGTTACTTTTAGATATTTAGTGTCTTGATCATGTTCAATCTAATTTTTAATTATTTAAATACCACTGTGAACGCGATAGTTGTGGGTTCGATCACACTCGAAGGAATAATTATATTTCAATCATGTTAATTTTCTCAATCCAGCACATCAACCGGCGTTGAATTCCGCTATTCAACACCCAATAACGAAAACTAGGCGAAATGTAGAAATTGCAGTATCTAAGCACCAGGTTACCTCTTCCAATCTTAATATGTTTTTCTATATTAGTTATAAGAATTCGTATATATAAATCCATACCTATATTATAAATTCGAAAGTAACTCTGTCTGTCTGTCTGTCTGTCTGTCTGTCTGTGCCGCAATCAGGGCCAAACCGCTAATTCAATTGTAATAAAATACTCATACAGAGATACTTGAGGGTCTTCGGATGAACATAGGTTACTTTTTTTTTTCATATTTGTAATATTGTCGATATATACTAATATATTAAAATATTTTTCAATTTGACAGGCAATTTATTCCGCCATGTTAATAACAACCGACCGTTGCTAAGCAACGGTTTGCAAAGTTTATTTGTTGTTGTAAGCAAACGTCACCCAAAATGAGCTTGCTTAACGCATACATGGCGTGCGCCGACTCAACCTTATGAGATACATAAAAATAATGTTTTACAAAAATATTGTCCTTTAAATAATGTTTAAAAAAGTCCGCGATACACATACCATATTTATCTCTGAAGCTTGAGCAAAGTAACACAGTAACAACAAGTAACCATTTTAATTAATTTACTTTATATTTATCGGGTTTTTGTTGAATGTATTTTCTATAATTTGATATTGATTCTTATGAAAATGAATATAATAGTCACTTTTAGCATTTCATCTAGATTGAAATTATAGTTCACTGTATAACATTCTAATAAATAATTAAGGAGATGTCACTGATTCGAAATAACCTAGCATACGACCGGCATAGTATGACCGACGCGAACGGGCAGATGACTTTGACGGTTTTGTAAATTTTCATACATTTTCGAACTACTGTTAATTTTTATGTAATTATTTGCTGTTTATAATTAATT
>JAATLQ010003811.1:0-15182 GCA_013421005.1 Heliconius erato x Heliconius himera | reverse complement strand
TATGGTATGTGTATCGCGGACTTTTTTAAACATTATTTAAAGGACAATATTTTTGTAAAACATTATTTTTATGTATCTCATAAGGTTGAGTCGGCGCACGCCATGTATGCGTTATGCAAGCTCATTTTGGGTGACGTTTGCTTATAATAACAAATAAACTTTGCAAACCGTTGCTTAGCAACGGTCGGTTGTTATTAACATGGCGGAATAAATTGCCTGTCAAATTGAAAAATATTTTACAATATTACAAATATGAGAAAAAAAAGTAACCTATGTTCATCCGAAGACCCTCAAGTATCTCTGTATGAGTATTTTATTACAATTGAATTAGCGGTTTGGCCCTGATTGCGGCACAGACAGACAGACAGACAGACAGAGTTACTTTCGAATTTATAATATAGGTATGGATACATACAAATAAAAAATATGCTACATTTTGTTAGAGTAAATCTACAAATTTGTTACAACTAGGTCGTGAAGTGATGCAAATAAAGCTATTTTTGATGAAAACGGAAACAAGAAGGAAATTAACCGGTGCGCGAAGAGGCTACACAGCTGCGGCCGGCCCCATTTCGTACTCGACCCGTTTCTCTTTTGACAAATGTAGTAGGTCAGCTATCACGTACAGAAGTTGTACAAACACTTTTCACGTTGTTTGGGGGTGCAGATGCGATTTCAGATTTATGTTCATAAATTTCGCGACAGGTTGTAGGTTCGATTTCCATTCGAGGAAATTAAATATTTAACGAAAGTGGCGAGCATAGAGTCCCTCTACCTGTCCTGCTATATGCAGGATACAGCGTCACGTTGAAAAAAAGGAAATAAGAATGCGAGCTATGTTAATTTTTGTTTCCTGCTTTAGTGGTTTACAAATTTGTTAGTAGCATTAAGCGTATCGTAATTCCATCTTGCATTGGAACACGATATTTTGAAATCTAAATATGTAAGCTATTATATTTAAACTCTTTGTTCTTATGCAAGTAGCAAAAAAACAACAATGATTGTCCGATATGATTACAGTAAAACGTAGATAAATATTTATACATATAATGCATAACATTTATAATATATAAATAAAAAAAATAAATCAGCTTCACGCTGTATCCCGCACACAGCAGGGTAGGCAGAGGGAACCTAGTGTTAAGACACTCCGTTCCCCACTTTTTGCCGAATTCTGGAGACATTGCGTGTTGAGTTGCAGAAGAAATGGAAATATGCATTTAAGAAAATATTTCATCTCCTCGAGTGGGGATCGAACCCACAACCAGTCGGTTTTACAGTCACACTTCGTGCCGCTGCGCCACGACAGACCTCAGTGATGATTACAGTAAAACGTAGATAAATATTTATACATATAATGCATAATATTTATAATATATAAATAATAAATATATGTTAAAAAATGAATGAGTAATATAAAACTTTGTAGATAGGTAGGTAATGTATGTATATTAAGATTTGCTTAAGTATGACGGAATGATGATTTAATACACGCACACTAGCTTTGTTTCCTTTCATAGTCATGGTTACCACCTTCGAGATGCAAGCGTCATTCATGTGTTCCATCGGGGTTTTTCACGCGATCTCTCCACTAGAGAGCAGTCGTCTGCGTTCACGCCGAGCGTCGCGCCGCGCTGCCATAGTTATGTGCTCGATTTCTTATTTCCAAACTATTTATAAACAAAACTGGATTTTAAAGAATGTTATAGTGTACATGATATTTAAAAAACAAATGCTCAAAGTGTTTTTAGTATTACGTTTACAGTGTTGTTATAATAACGATGGATAATGGAATTTACGACATTTATGTACTTTGCAAATTGAATTAATATTAGAGTGTAAATGTTTATTCTAATAGTAACAAATTAAGATTATTGATAAAAATGAATGATACTTAGTCGACGTTGATCAGTTAGCTACCCAGGAAATAAACTGTGCCGGCTAGTTCCAGCAAGTGTGCCACGCGAGTGCGATTTCACCCGCGTCACGCACATTCGTGTTAGCGAAGCAGTTTACATAGTAGACGTTTGAACCAAATAGAATGATATTAGCATGGACAGCTATAGGTATTGTATGGAGTGGTGTGTGATAGTGAAAGTGATAGCGACGCCCGCGCTCAGCTGAGCGGTGAGCGCTGACGTCGCGTGACGTCGCGCCATGGGCCATGTGGAGAATATGCGGCGTCAGTAAGGCTCAGCCTGTGCTATTCTCCAGTGGTTTTGATGACGATTATGTAAGGATTGAATCACATAATATACTTACTTTACTTACTATTCAACACTCGTCGTTAATAGCATGCGGGACATATTTTAATTTTTGTTTGTAGATAAGTGGGGTTTTATTAAAGATTTTATTTTTTATAAAGTATATTAATGAAATAATAATATATACGTCAACGTTTATCTGTTAATTTATAAGTATGTATTTTAACGCTGTCGTGGCGCAGGGGTTCAAACTTGTAAATGTAAACATGATCGTTGTGGGTTCGTTTCCCATTGGTGGAATGAACAATTACTTACTAATATTTTAATTTCTACGCGTGGAGTAGAGTTCCTTCCCTCAACACGCAATGCCTCAAAAATTCGGCAGAAAGTGGGGAATGGAGTGTCTTAATACCCGGTTCCTTCGGCCTACCTTGTTAAACGGCAGATACGACGTAAAACTTTATACTTATAATAATAATTGTAAATTAAATGATATTTAGCAACTGATAATGTGTTCCAGCAGCCGACATGGCGATTGTGGGGCGAAGAGCGGGTGGACGGTGCAATATATACGGTCTACCTCAAGAAGGTGCGCTACCACCGGCCGACGCGCTCTGCTTCTAGTGTGAGTTTCGCTAATCCATCATACACATGTTACGAAATATTAATACAGTAAATTAAAACATAAAAAAAGAAAATAAATTTTGCACTTTAACTTTTGGAAAGCGTGAGATAGGTGGCTAGTAGAAATTTTGTAATAGCCGGCTTAAAGCCACTTGAGACACTACTAAGATGGGCATTACATGAAGTGCTCAGACTGCCTTTTATGTCTGACTGTCGTGAAGCAATTTTGTTTTAATTATAAATGTCTAGATTATGTTTATTCATACTTATTGCATTTAATAGTGCTGTTGATATTTATTAAGTGTGGTTTTTGTCTTTTTGAATCGATTATAGTCATAGATAACGATATTAAATTATTTGGGGCTTCTGTTTGACAATTACAACTAACGTTTTACTATCCTCTGGTTGATTAATTTGTAATGAAAATAATCATCATGAATAGGGGACATTAATATGGAATAAATATTAAAAAGATTTAATAAAATTTAATAAAATGTTATAAAATTATTAATATTTTTAATAATCGCGTAGAACTCAGTGGGGAATATTTATGACTAACGGCATGCTACTTATTGGTAAAATAGTTGAATAATGTCGATGATTCAGTCAAATTTGATAACATTGTTTGTGGTTACGATGTTGGCTATAGTCATATTTGAATTAAAACTACTACTGTAATTTTTCTTATCTGTGGAACTAATATCAAAAACAATGCCACTGCATTGTTTAAGGAAAATCTTATAAAAAGTCGATTCAAACTGTTAATTTATTATTATTAAAAATGTAATTGTATATATATGTCATGGAATATATATATTGTGTGTACCATATTATTCTTCTTCTAAATAAAATGTAATGAAAGTATTCTTAATACCGTAAAATCTAGCTAGATGATAACATAAATAAACATATTTTTTAACAACTTTTTTTGTCGAAAATCCATGCATCTGGCCAAGATCACACTACTCAAAATGTGAATGTGATCTGTATAAAGATTTTATTTCTAATATTTCTTTTACGTCTGTCCTAATTTAATCGTCGTAAATAATAATATGATGCCTTTCCTGATAAAGTGGCACGCTCCCTTTATTTTTAGTGTTTGTTTGCTTACGCATTTACGTTTGTGTAAATTTGATAAATAAACGTTCTTGTAGTATACAACATTTTTTTAAAAACATATATTACAGCATTTTTTAAAAAACATATATTTATAGTGTAATTACATATAAAGTGGTTGTAATTGTTCTGTTATTCTCAAAACGATTTAGCAAATGGATCTCAGACTAAGTACATATAAAAGAGATTCTCTTTTGAACTTTGATAAGTGCAATATCATTTAAAATGCAATATTAAATTGCGTTATATCTTTAAACTCGTAATTCAGTCCATTCAGTCTTTTTATAGAGACTATAGGTATATATTTTATATAATAGAAGCATTACTAATATTTCCTTTTATGCTCCACTAAAGCGTAAAGCTTATGAAAATAAATACGACAATAGATTTAAGGGGAAATGTAGAAATTACTTTATTCTTATAATTATTTAAGCATAACGATAATTTAAGTTTGTGTTTATTTTATGAATGTTTTAAAAAAATATTTCATAGTATTTATTGACGTTTGTATCTCATATAATATAAAAAAAAGTTTATATAAAATAGATACAAACATTAGAAATTATTAGTAGGTGCATGGTTCTGTAGGTTTATATATTATAAAGATTTCATGGATTGGTTGTTTAGTGCGATTAGAAAATATTTTTTGTCTGTTTCCTTTATTTATAGCGTATACGCGATATTTAATTTCCATTCACTAATGTACATTAATCATGGCGCAACTCTTTTATGGGATAAACAACAAGTAAATACTTAACCAGACCCGGAGGTCAATATAAAGCCAATATTAGGGCGAATGTCAGTTACCTTCTACGATTAGTGTCAGTATAATTAGTATCAAGGATTCCTAATTAAAAGTGATTCATATAACATAACGATGCACGAAGTGAACATGATTAACATTTTAACATCGACTCCTTATGACATTTAACAAATTAGTTAGTATTAGATAAATAAATCGAGAATAAACTTATATGTACATTTAACCTAAGTGCTAAGATGCGGTTACTAATCTTTGTAAGCTGTTCATAATTGAACAAATACATTATGTTAACGAAAGTTGACAATATTGGCTCTAGATTGTAATTGTAAGTTTAAATTAATTATTTATATAATAAACAAATACTTACAATATTTTTTAAATTAAATTTCAGGAGTCCGACGATGAGATTTCTCACTTAGAGTGGGAAACGGTGCGTGTGCGTTTCGTAAAAGCGGGGACAGTAGAGAGGCTGGTAGAGGCCTTAGCTACCGACGATGGCGAGCTCGAGTCCACTTATGTCAACGTGTTCCTTGCTACGTATCGGTAAGTGTCTCTTGTTCATTAAATTTCTACTTGCATGTACGAAGCTCTTGAAAAGAAAAAGGATTTTGTGGCATACAAAAGTGCAGAAAAGCATTACATATTTTTTTTAGCTTCTTGTCGTAATGGATAAAAGATTTAAAATATTATTTCATAAGTTTATAATATTTTTTTTTTACTTTAGTTCAGTTTATTTGACGTACTGTGAGAAAAAAAATTAAATTATATCTAAATAGTTGTAAGCGACGCGTTGAGGATAGTAGTTTGTGTTTACAGATAAAATAAGGAAATTTTATGCACGCCCTAAAATTTGCTTTAATTAAACATGTAGTATAAAGCTAAAGTTCATGCTCAGGAAATATTAATTAATTATAATTGATCGAAGAACAACACCTAGAAAACAAATTAAAATACAAGTTTCTTATTAAATTTATAGTCCTTTTTTGAACTCTAAGAAATGGAACCTCAAGAAATGGAGGTCTATCATAGTTCCTTATTGACTTACTTTCCCTTTTTATACGATTCTAATTATTTTATATCCTTTTTTTAATTTTCAGTTCGTTTGCTGAATGTAGTCAAGTATTGGATCTGCTACTGCGACGATACGAAGCTTTAGCGGCAGAAGATGTGCTCCCCGCGATCGTCGATACCTCACAACAACATAGAAAGTTAGTACACGTCCATGCTTTTCATACTTTATTGCACTTTCTTTCCGCTCATTGCTTAGACAGCTCATCATACGAGTAGTATACACAGATTGAAGAGTGTTATGTAAAATACGGCTATTCATTTTAGAAATTAAATATTTTTATTTCATTTTAATCAAAATATTTAATAATATCAATAAAAATATTAAGCAATTTGCCATTTGCGAGTCAGTTTTTGAGTATATATTTAAAATAAAATAAAAAATTGCGACTAATTATAATATATTCTTTGTTTGATGAAGTTTACATGAAATACAAACTTAATAATCCTAAATAAAGTCTTCAAAAATTCTTTCAAATAGAAGATAGTAGATGTTTTATATCCATTCTTATATAACTGGCGGCTTCGCCCGCTTTATCTTATTTTTATATTATATCTAATTCATACATTTATAATATTAGATTAATAATATAAATTTGAAAGTAGGATATGACAATGCGGTAATGTTGTAGGACTCTGGTGGCATGTCTCCACGTATGGTTGGACACCTACCCGGAGGACTTTCGTCAACCACCGCACCACCCCGCACTGCAGCAGCTTCTCGCCTTCACACAGCTTCATTTGCCTGGTTCTGAGCTACATTCGAAGGTTATTACATTTATTTTTTTTAAATAATCATACATATATTCTATTTGGAACAGCGTCTAAATGACTAAACACGATCGTTGTCGGTTCGATTACCATTCGGGGATATGAATAATTTTTATTTCCTTGTTTTGCTAGTAAAAGTCTAGCGTTCATTTCCGCCCCTCGCTGTACCTTAATTGCGGGCGGGACACGAAGAACGACGAACGGTGTTTTAACACTAGGTTCTCTTCGGCTATATCGGCTATAGTAGGCTACTATATCCATATTACCGTGTAAAACTAAAAAAAAAACCTATATGTTGTTAAGAGCGAGTTGGACTCGTCCATCTAGGCTTCCGTACCAATTTAGAGGATTATAGATCAACGGGTAGCATCATAACTTATAAAAGTTTACATAGTTAAATTTCTGGGCGTCCATTAACCTTGTATGAAATTAATTACAAATATAAATTTGTAATGATTATTTTTTATTAAATACCTATAGCTTCTCATATTTTCCTTTATTTGTATAGGAAGTTCTTACTTCGTGCGAACTTTCATAACTAGCAACATGCAGCATGCAAAATCGATACATAAATGCTCATATATTTTGATTGCGTTGAGTTAGAAGCTTGATTTTCCGTGCTTCAAAGGACTGTAGACCCGAATATTTGATATTAATTTGAGCTTGATACCTCAACGTGATCTTGAGATAAATAGTCTTCGCAGACTGACCGATGGACAACAAAGTGAACCTATAAGGGTTCCGTTTTTACCTTTATCGGTACGGAGCTCCAAAACTATTTAATATTCTGCGGTTTTTTAAATTACTGTATGTAATTTAAAAAACCGCAGAATATTTTACAGTTTTAGAGCTGTATGATATTACAGTATTCATTGAGTAAAAACAAAATAATAGAATATCCGTTGTTACTAAATATTATAAATGTACTTGACATTGCGAAAACATTTATATTGATTGTCGTTGTCTATAGGTGTTGCAAAAGCTAGCAGTATTCAGTGCGGAACGAAATGGGTCCACGGCGGGCGGAGTGTGCTTGGCGGCCGGCATGCGCGTGCCGGCGCACCACACCAGCACGTACCGCCTGCCGCACGTGCCGCACCGGCACTTCGCCGAGCAACTCACCCGCATGGACATGGAGCTGTTCAAGAAGCTCGTCCCCCACCAGTGCCTCGGCGCCGTGTGGTCCCGGCGCGACAAGGACCGCTCGCACGACGCCGCCACCGTGCTGGCCACAGTCAACCAGTTCAACGCCGTGTCCTTCCGCGTCATATCCACGGTCCTGGTCGAGCCCCAGCTGCGCCCCGCCGACCGCGCCGACATCCTCGCCGCCTGGCTTGATATCGCTAGAGAACTGAGGGTGCTGAAGAACTTTTCTTCTCTAAAAGCCATAATTTCCGGGTTGCAGAGTAACAATGTGTACAGACTTAAAAAGACGTGGGCGCTCTTGTCGAAAGAGAAGACCGAACTGTTCGACGAGCTCGCGAGGATATTTAGTGAGGATAACAATAGATGGGCTCAGCGCGAGTTGTTAATGAGGGAGGGGACGGCCAAGTTTGCAGACACCGTCGGTGAAAATGATAGGCACTTGCAAAAACTTTTACACGAGCGGGGTTCACCGGGCGTCAGCCACGGCACGATTCCCTACTTGGGTACATTTCTAACTGATCTCACGATGATCGACACTGCCATTCACGACACCGTGGCCGATGGATTAATAAACTTTGATAAAAGACGAAAAGAGTTTGAGGTTCTCGCGCAAATTAAGTTGTTACAGGGCGCTGCGAACGCTTATCATTTACCACCGGACCCAATGTTTGATCGATGGTTTGATTCGGTTATCGTGTTGGACGATAGAGAGGCGTACCACTTGTCGTGTCAGATCGAGCCGGACCCGCCTAAGGATCGACGACAAAAAAAAGTGAACGAAAATAATAATCACGGTCACAGGAAAAATGATTCTATAGCCAGCACTAGTTCTAGCAATAGCTCGCAGTTTTACTGTGAGACCGACGGTGCTACGCATGCTTGGAAGCGGGATAGCTTGGAACGGAGGATTTCACCAACGAGGCTATCTCACGGATCATCTTCATCTTCTCTACCTTCATTGGACGTATCATTGTCGAGTGCAAACAGTGGCCAGAAGCAGTCAAACGGCAAAGTGGTGGCCAACAGTCCAGCTCACGCGAATACGCGAAGTGGACCCGATTTTTATATAATTCGAGTAACTTACGAGTCGGACAACGTGGAAACAGACGGAGTAGTGTTGTATAAATCGATTATGTTAAGTAATAACGAGCGCACGCCGCAAGTGATACGTAATGCGATGCTCAAGTTGAATCTCGACGGTGATCCGGATGGATACACATTAGCTCAAGTTTTGCCGGAAAGAGGTACCTATATATTTTTTCGTATACATTTTATAAATAATTACTAAACAAATGAAAATCAATATTGTTGTATCTTGTGTATCTAAATTTAAGATTTTTAAAAATTTTATGAGTGATGTTTAAAGCATAAAATTATTTATATATAGCGTATATAAATTGCAACAAAACCTTTTTTAAATAATTGTGTTTCTCTTTACACTTTATCCCTAGTAGGCTAGCCAGAAATAATGGATCTCCAAAGTTCCATTCTTTCTGCCTTTAAGCTTTTTAAAACCTATTTTACATACTGATATTATTTGTTTTACAGAAATGGTTCTACCAGCGAACGCGAACGTTTACTATGCAGTAAACACTGCTTATAATTTAAACTTTATTCTTCGACCTCGCAAGAGCCAACAAGAAGAGTTAATTATCAACGGCAAAGCCAGAAACAAGAGAACCTGATTGTACCTCAACATCCCTTCAATATGCTGTTGCCCATTTAAATTATAAAGTGCTATCCGTGGTTTCTAGAAGGGAAAAAATGGACTGAAACACTCATTGCTTGTACAAAATCATTCATTAATCTCATTATATAGATTTAATAAATATGTGCCTGCCTCGTAATCATTAAATCGCATAACGCAGTCACGTGTAAATTATATGTATGTGTGTTTGTTTTTTTTTATTGAGTATTTAATTTAAATACTGTGATGTGTACTCAAATTTTCTCTTTAGAAAATTATTTATTGATGTTTTTATTGTCTATATAAATTTGTTTCAATGCTATTTAATATTTAATAATATTAAGTTATATCGGTCATGTCATGACATTTTTATATTTGAAATATTTTTCTTAATGATTGGCATGTTGTATGTGACTGAGGGGAAGATGCGATGTTTGTGTGTTCTTAGAATAGAAAAGAAGTGCTTTGGACGCTCTTAATATAATAATAATAAAAATGTACCTAAATGTAAATATCATGCTCTCAATGCCACCTGTAATTTAAGTGTTATGAAAGTATACTTTGAACTTTTGTGATTGTCAATATATGTATATATTGGATATATATTTAATTAATAAGAATCTCGTAAACTAAGGTTATTCTAGTAAAGCTAATACTAAGCCAAAGGCGAATAATTTAATGTAATAATAGCAAGGTGCTGTCTCCCTCTTGTATTATATATAAATTTAGAAGCTTTAAAATCTAACATCTTTAAACCGAATTTTGAATGATACTTAATAACGTAACGTTTTCTACTCATTGTTATATTATATTGGAGGGGATGAAGTCGAATGTAGGGTAGTCTATTTATAATGAAACTAAATGAAAAGACTAATATAACCTGCTAAATTATTTGTGCACTTGTTGTGTACCTTTTACATTACATTAACTGCATTTTGAAATTTACAATGTGTGCCTATACTACTATTAATATTTTATATATCTATCTCTCTCTGTTTTTGGGACATATTGATAATACTCTTTTAGAATAATAAGTGTTCATGTTACCCGCAGATGTATTAGTTTGACAGGAATGGAGTAGTATAACCGGTTACTTGCAGTAGTGGTTTAACCAATTTTAATTATTTTCATGAAAATTCTAATATAACTGTGTCATATTTAAATCAATTGTATTGCCATATTATGAATGAAAGTATTCTAAATATACTTCGGTTATGCCACTATTGTAAACAAGTTCTTTGAGGTTCTGTTAATAATTGTAGTTTCAGCATAATGCCGTAGCTCACCAGTGTCCCCACGTAATGTGTTATACGGTTATATATTTTGTATAATAAAATATAATGATAATATACATTTAGACTTTCATTGAATGAATTTCCTTAGAAAATAAAAAAAAACTTAATAAGTGATATTTTTATTTTTTTAAAGATAATTTCTGGATACACCATAGTGGATTTAATAATTAAGAGTTCATTGAAAGTTGATACCTCCCAATCTAGTCAATTTATATTTTTAATGACTTGGTATTTTACTAATAGGTCATATAAATGAATGAAATTAAAATATATTTTAAAAATTTCAAAGTAATATTTTGAGTTTTTAAGTACCTAGTACATCTTATAAAATTTAAATTCTTAAAATTTAATATTTCTGTAATTGAATTAATTTGTTTATCTATAACATGTAAATTTTAAAGATTATCTATGTTCATTGGACTAACACTAGATTCACACGTACGTATCTCAAACAATTGCGACTGTGTTTGGTAAAAGGTACAACTTTTGGAGTCCTAGTTTCCGAGACATTCGCAATTTTGTGAATTGGCCGAAAAATGTAGTTTTATTTTTTGTTCCTTTGATCAATTATCATTATCATCTTTGAAAATAAATTCATCATAAAATACTAATTATCGTTAAATAATTAACCGTTATCGTTAAACCGTCAAAAGGTTAATTTAGTACAAGCTAGTAAAGTTTAGTACCGAGGGTACTTTACCGATGGTAAAGCTAGAAGTGTTTTGTAGCTGATTTATTTTAAACTAGCGGCCCGCCCGCGGCTTTGCCCGCTTAAGCTACATGATTATTATTGATCTAATAAACAGAAATGACTTCTAATTTAATTTTTATTACTTTAATCCGTAATGCTAAAACTACTCAACCGATTATCATGAAACTGTACACATATATTTAAAGGTTTTATTTTGAGTCCCTAGTATGAAATATTTTTAATATTGCTCGCCATCTACCGGTGAATGCTTTAACTAGATGAAAAATGTAGGTTTTGCGGCTTTCCTTCTGATGTCTTAGCTTGCGAATAGTTAGTACTAAGTGGCAAGATATGATAAAGGCCAATTTAATTAACTTAATACATATATCTTATATAATTAAGTAATAATATACATTATAAAGTAAGTACAGAAAATATGGTAAAAAATAAAATATTAATTATGAATATACTCCGTCGTGATTAAACAGCGCTACCATTTTATTATTCTATTTATTATTATCACTGAAATATAAATTAACATTCCATGTAATACAACAATTACATACATATATTTATATCCTATCTAGTAGTTAAAATAATAAATGACTAGTACTATCCGCAAAACGTGAACGTTAATGCGAGTTTGACAGTTAAGAATGGTTATGGGCAAACTGAAATAGGCTTTTAGGTACGCGAGGCGCACCTGCGTGCCGCCACCGGTTGACAGCTGGCTGAAAATTTCATGGCCGGAGTATCGACTGAGAGAGGCCGCCGGGGGTGCGCGCAGCCGCGGCGCGCCGCCGCCCAGCGCCGCCGCCCCCAGTGAGCCCCTCACAACAACAAAGCGCGCGCGACCGCCGCCCGCCGCTCGCGACCGCCGGCGTGTGCAGTGCCACCACGTGAGCCCTCCGCGGGCCCGATATGTGAATAACAAAGCCTTTGTGTCGCTCCCGTGACCCGTGCAGCCATGTCGCGTAGCGTAGCGCGCAAAATGAAATAATAAGGTGAGCTTGTTTCATTTATGCCGATAATACATTCAATTTTAATCTATTTGTTTTCTTTCTTATTTTATTCGAAAGTGAAAGTGAATCTTATAAAATTTTCATATAAAGCCTGATTTGCGTATTATATACACGCTGACTATATACTTTTTTTGGCATTCATTTAAGCGTATTATGTATAGATAGGTAATAGTATCGGCTAGTTGGTGGGAGCGGTCGATGTCTACGACGAAGCTCTACGACTGCCGCAATCTGATTATGGCACACCCACTGAAAAATAAGAAATGATAAAAGTGAAATCTTCGGACAGAATTATCTTCAGAATAATAAATGTGTAGTCTGTATTATGAAAGTTTAATGACGTCAATCATTCAGAAAATAGTCTTACGTCGTAACTCGTAGCTTACGTAGAGGTTGCGTAGATGATAGGATTAATAGTAATTATTTTTGGATAGATGTCGAACTAAATTTTAGACTTTTTATAATTTTGGCTTAAAGTAAATTTTTTTTTAATATAATAAAATGCTTCATATAAAACAATAAGATGCTGTTATTTATGCGTCTATATTAATTTTTAGCACTTATTAACTTGAAAGCTGAAGGTAAAATTTAAGCCTTGATCAATCAAAAACTAGTTTAATATTAAATAATTATTTAAATGAATTGGCCCATTTGTGAAAAAAATACTAAAAAGTGAAAAATATATTTTTAAATTAGATTTAAATATAATGTAAATAAGAAAAAAAATATTTTATTGTAAATAAATTTGAACTAAGACTAATGTAATATAAAATGTATTGCAATGTAAAAAAGGCGTGGGGAGCGTTTGGGTAACCTATTGACACTGCATTGCAATACATTTTTTTACAGAGTATTAAACTGTATTTGTATGGTATATAGGTTCTCGCAGTAACTAATAAATTATTTACGATATATATGGCACATTTAGAGAATTTTATGTTTGCAGTTATTTTGCGTACTTTGTGAGATAGGTACTTCAAAGCGAGTAATCAGGTTGGTTTTCACATAATCTTGTTTTAATAACGATGCTTCTTGGATGCCAGAACGAATGTCTGTACCTACTTAAAATGTTAAGTTTATTGCGATTGGGATGAGGCCCTAATCATCCTATGCTAGACACGTCCTATATTCATATTTTATGTGAAGTGTTTTGTATTATAAATATTTAAAAAAATAGTTATATTATGATTTATATAGAAGTTCGAAACAACGCTTAATGCAGTAACTGGATTTCTACAAGTTTTACGATTCTGTTGAAATAGACTAGTGACTACGAATAGAAATTAGGCTTCTAAAAGGGGCTGGAATGTCGTAAACAAAGTAATAAAAACAGAATGATTTTTTACTGCAGAACTTATGTAACCTTAAATAATAAATATGTTCAATTTTATATATTTACTAGTGGGCGCGCGCGGCTTCGCCCGCTTATTTGGACATTATGGGGTGAATTCTAAAAAAAACTACGAAACGCGTCAATAAAACATTTTTAACAGTCTGAATTTCAAATTTTATAAAAATCGGTGCTGATTTAAAAAAAAATCCATACAAACTTTCAACCCCTATTTCATCCCTTTAGGGTTAAAATTTTTCAAAATCCTTTCTTAGTGGATGTCCAGAATATGAAAATAAACATCTGCCCAAATTTCACGTTTCTACCAACAGCGGTTACGGCTCTGCGTGCGTCTTACCTCAGTCAGTCAGCACAAGTCCTTTTATATATATAGATTATAACGTCAAGGATTGTTTGACTGTCGGATTTTTAAATAAAGAAGGCAGTGTAACTTTTTGCTCAAGCGATGCTTAAAATATATAAATTTAATATATTTTTTTCTTTCTTTAAGTCTATTACATGCTCTATATGATACACAAAACATTTGACAGCCAGTATTACGATTTTAAAATCTACAATTAATATAATTTATTAGAGCGTAATAAGTTTATAAATCATTCGTTTAGATTTCTTAAAATGTTATAACTTTTCCAAGTATGTTTAATGCGTACATATATCAACAATTCTCATTTTATTTCATGCACAAGCTTATTGGTTATTTCAATAATTATTCATAGTGTTATACCTATTTCCTTAAGTAGATCCAGGTGAATGGATAATTTCTTATGTGCAATATATATAATTATATATATTGTACCCAATTGGGTACGGTTGCATAATGAATCTAATAAAATGTTTTGCTTCATATTAGAACAAAAATATGTATGATCAATTAATCGATACAATATATTGTCGTCTAGCGACAACAACCAATCGTTATTGGTCGGTGTTAGATAGAGGTCGTCCGTTCCGTTAAATCTAGTCACAAATATATTTAAATTTACATAATTAGATGTTCCTCGTAGCTAGGGGCTATCGTGGTGCAGTGGGAAATGTCTATCTATATGATAATGATGGTTGTGGGTGCGATTACCAATCAGGGGAATGAAACAATTTCATTTCCCCGGCTCTGGCATGACAAAGCAATAAAGTTTATAATTTTGTTTTAAGCATACAACGTTATATTTTTTTATTATATAATCCAGATGATATTTTGTACAGTTTAAGATTTTTTAAACGAATAAGTACATCCTTAATTTTGGGTAAAATACATGTTTCTTCCTATTTACATACTTACAAATAAATATGTTATTTGAATTTTCCTTATTTAAATAAAACAAAAGTGTATCAAATTTATTTAAATTGAATTATGTTCATAAAATAAAATATATCCACTTAAGTGTTTACTTTTAATAACTATATGGCTTCTCGCACTACCTGAAGTGTCAAGGTCAAAATAAATGTA
>JAATLQ010003794.1:0-15749 GCA_013421005.1 Heliconius erato x Heliconius himera | reverse complement strand
GTGACAAAATTTGGAAACGTAAAAATTTTGTCATATGTTATAATTTTCAATTAAACTTTTCTCAATATAAAATATGTTAACCAAAAAACTTTGGGCCTTTTATTTTAAAAACAGTCTTATCTTATCTTCTTTCGATTGATACCACATAGCTGTTAGTCAAACCATAATTTTTTAAGATATATCGGAATTTACTTCAAAACTAATAAAATTACATTATATCTTAAAAAATAATTATCCGAATAACATTTATTTGGTCTAAAGCGAAAGAAGATAAAGTAAGGATGTTTTTTAAAATAAAAAATTACTAATATTTTTGAAAAAAAAAATATATTAGTTATTTTATTAAAGTTTTTAAACTTTGTTTTCCAATAAACAAAAACTACAACTTCAAGTCCGCTTTGTATTGCATAATTAAATGATGCATACATCAGAGAATACAAAAATAATAATGGTCGATGGAAAAACACGCAATTTTTTTTCGAGGATTTGATTATGCACATATGGTATTATTAAGATTTTTTAAAATGGCCCATATCTCGGAAACGGTAAAATGTCAGTTCATATTATATAGGATTAAAATAGTTGGAAATTACCTCCTCTATCACCTGTATCGGTTTGTCTATCTATCTACCAATATTTAAATAATTTTATTGAATGAAATGAAAAAAAATATTTACATATTGTGATTATAAGCGACGGTCAAATCTAAGTTTGCCTACGAATCATATTATATAATCCTAAAATCTTTTTTTTTATAAACGTGTGATTCAATAAAATCGATAAATTGAAGATGTATTTTATTTTTGCATTCCTTTTCTATAACTACAACAAAATAAGTATGAATGACTATACACACACGCACACACACCCATATATATATATGGGTGTGTGTGTGTGTGTGTGTGTATATATATATATATATATATATATATATATAACTATTATATATAATTGAACAACTGACGTATAGATGGCGCTGATCCATGTTACCACTTTTGATGCCGAAGATTGGTCTCTATTATAGTATATAGAATGTACTCTGTGCGCGCAACTCAGAGAGATTGTTTGGTGTTGTCATGTTCGAAAAGTCATAATATGACAGCTGTCATTTTGTGCAGCGTTTTGTTTTTGCTTCTGTTATAATACTTTTTGTGTAATTACATAGGACTTGTAATTTTTGTTAGCATTTGAGTTAAGAATTTAAGTAAGTTTTTGTATAAACTTTGTTTTATTTTTTAATGTTATAATTATTTTTTTAATTATATTCTTATAATAGGATAACCCAATTTGCGTATGTGATGCTCGGTAATTGATAATCACCGGTTTCGGAGCAGTTGAACTTGAGCGCTGTTGGTTTGCCTGAGTGAAAGAGATGAGACCTGAGTTCAGATTTTCTCGCCGTTTAGAGCAATCGATCTTGCTATTTGATTTTATATCAGCGCGCGAATTGGGGAATTTTGATTATTTTTTGATTATTGGCGTTTCGAGCGTACCAGTTGAGAACATATCACTTCCCCAATATCACTTTGGAGCAGACACGAAGGATGTTTTCATCTGATGTCTCAGTCCCAATTAAGAGAATATTTTTTTAGAATTTAACCACAAATGTTTACTTTTAAATTTTTGCTAAACTAGTACTGACCTGTAGATGCTGAGTGTCAATATTTGATAATTAGATATTAGGTTAACCAGAAGTACGAAGTAAGTAGGGAATCAAAAGAAATAGGTCATTTTGATTCCCTTTATAGTGTCGAAATACGCGTTTTTATACTATTTAAGGTTATTATTTTTTAGAATGTAACTAAAAATGTATAGTTTTCCCTACTTGTAAATATACTATTACGTACGTAAACAAGCAAGGCCTTCAGAATTCGGCGAAAAGTTTTACTTACCTATACAGCGAGGAATGTCTTTAGTGAATAAGAAAATGAAAGTGGTGAAAATGAGCAATGCTTTATTTTCTTTATGCATGTAACTTTTTGGCGTGACTTATTAATTAGCATTGAAATAAGAAGTGTGTTTTGACTGAGCATGTTGTGCGACTACAAAAAAAAACTTTTATGCTGCCAAAGGGTGTTATAAAAACGATGTAATCAACTTCTTTCTTTCAGACGTACTAAATAAGAAAATTGAGTGCAGAAACTCTAAAAATATAAGAGTAGAAATTTCATATTTGATTTCTACGCCAAATGAAGATTAACGCGGCGTTGAGTTACGCTACTCAGCACGCAATGCATCAAAAATTGATGTAAAGTGGGGAGAAGAAGTGTTTTAATGGAGAAGGGAGTATCTTAATATTCGGCTCCCAGGTTTCCTCTGCTATATACCTACGCGGTACAGCTTGAAGCAAAAAAATGAGAACATACCTATAGTAGCGTTGCCGCCGCCCACAGTTCATAAAAAGATAATCATCTAGTCCTAAGTAGAAAACCAGAAAATCCTCCACTATACTGGATTGCTAATTACTCTGTTGACGTAAGTCCTATAACGACTGTTTTTCATATTGTTTTCTTTTAACTTCACGCTGTATCCCGCCGCACTTAGCAGAGTAGACAGTGGGAACCTAGGAACATAGTGTTAAGACACTTTGTTCCCCATTTCTGTTCATCACTTTCCGCCGAATTCTTGAGCCGTTGCTTACAATGATTGTTGATGCTTTTTTATTTATACTTAGGTATTCGAACTTTGTCATGTTTTTTTTAAATGCGTATTTGTTGAAGCCTTCGTAACGCTGTGCAACAGCGTCTTGCTATAAACGTGATGGTTCTTAATTCAATTCCCACTCTGGGTAATACTTTTCTTTTGGATTGCACACTTTGTGTTATTTGAATAAGCGAACCGAAACTGTGTCTCAGAAAATATTGTAACAAATGAATTTAGAATACAACATTTATGTATTCTTCAGTTGAAAACTATATATACTATATAGTTTTCAACTGCCAAGTTTCCTCGTTTGTGTTTCAGAGTTCACTGAAACTCGAGAGTGGGAATCGAACCCACAACCAATTGATATTAGTCACAATTTGTTACACAAAAATATATAAAATCAAATCAAATCATCTTCACGCTGTATCCCGCACACAGCAGGGTAGGCAGAGGGGACCTAGTGTTAAGGCACTCCGTTCCCCACTTTCCGCCAAGTTCTGGAGGCATTGCGTGTTGAGTGGCGGAACTCAACGCCGCGCTTTACCTCGACACCAGAGCGAAGAAATGAAAATATAAATGTAAATAAATATTTCGTCTCCTCGAGTGGGGATCGAACCCACAACCAGTCGATTTTGCAGTTACCCTTTGGCCCCTGCGCCACGACTGGCCTCACCTCAAAAAAATATTAAAAACCAGAAGAACCTTCCAAGAAAATCAAGATATCTCATATATCCTCACATTGCACTTTAAACAACAAATTATTATATAAAACACGTAAATCCAATACTAAGTAAGTATAGGAAGTGGACAATTGTCGGCGTCATTACCCATTCCGTGATGGTGGCTGGACGATCAGAAATTGACCTTAGCTAGTTTAAGGTTACTAGAGATTTATTTATAGCTGTAATGTATGGGGATATTTAGATAAAAAAACGATATAAAATTTACATAAAAGATTAGCTATAGTAGATAAGATAGAGGAACTCAGTGCTAAGACACTCCGTTTGTAGAGACATTGTGTGTTAAGTGGCGGGTTTCAACGCCGCGCTACGTATACCAGGATGAAAATTAAAATTCCTACGAGCGAGTGTGAACCCACAACCATCGCGTTTATAGTCAGACGCTGCTGTTGTACCACGACGGCATCAATCTCATTAGATCGTTATATTGAATGATTAGGCCTTAGCGTTTCTGAGATAATATTTTTTTTTTGTTTTTAATATTAAATATGGTTGTAAACAGTGCAAATACAATACCTACCCATAAAAAATGTAATCAATTAGGTTAATTTTAAATCAAATTAGCTTCACGCTGTATCCCGCACACAGCAGGATATGCAGAGGGCACCTTGTGTTAGGACACTCAGTTCCCCACTTTCCGCCGAGTTCTGGAAGCATTGCGTGTTGAGTGGCGGAAATCAACGCCGCACTTTGCCTCGACACCAGAACGAGGAAATGAAAATATAAATTTAAATAAATTTTATTTATTATATACTCGCATGTTGAATTTATATATGCATGTAGATTCAGATTTTGGTGTTATAGTTAAGTTGGAAACTGAAAAGAATGACTGGACTCTCTTAAGGAGATATTGTATAAATATAGGAATTTATGTATATAATAACATTAGTCTAGTTCTAGGTAATATCTAAAGATTAAAATAGTGAAATTATTTGTATAGCATGACAAGAGGTACGGACCGTAAGTCTGTAGCGTAAGAAAGAATAAAATAATAAAGAAACTTTTACTTTTTATTAATAATAATTATTTTTAAGGTTCTGTACCTGATAAGGAAAAAGGAACCCTTATAAGATCACTATTTGGCACCTAGCATCTACAGGTAGTAAGTACCAGTTCATGAAAAAAATGATAAACTATATAGATTTGTGATTAAATCCTAAAAATAATAGCCTTAAAAGGGTAGCAAAATTTGGTAGTGAACACGCTAGTTCAAGTGAGGTATCAGATAAAAGGTCTCTGGCTAAGCTAAGCCTGAATTTCAGAAAAAGATCGAGACATCCAATTTCTGTACGGAACCCTCGGGATAGCCCAACTCACTTTGACGTTGACGTAATTCAACGCCGCGCTTTTCGCCTCGTCACTAGAATTAAACAAACTATACTTACAAACATTTTACAATACAATGAAAAACTAACATTTCGTAGGAAATTCATTATTAAACCTCCAAATGAATTAGTCACTGCTATTACCGACCAAATGTAAACCTCAATATATCACAATGGTCAGGTGATGTGCAAGGCCGTGACGCTCCCATGGCTCGGGCAGAGGAGCAAAGTCTAATTCGATTATGGGAATTTGAAAATATATGTATAGTGCATGCATCCGTTTCACTTTATTTGAATAAATAACCTTTAATAGGTAGGCGTTGGTTTTTCATTGCTTTGGTCATTGCGAAGTGGCACAAGCCTGCGACAGTAAACGCGACAGGTTGTGGGTTCGATTTTTGATAATAAATCAAAATACGAACCTCTCCTCGAATTTGATGATAATTGTTGAATTATTTAATATTTTCATTTTTACGTTCTAGTAACAAGACAAGTGAATTCGGCGGAAACTTGGGACCAGTGTCCTAATAGGAATTAAAGTGTATTAACACTAGGTTCCCAGGTTCCCTCTGTGTAACCAACTATTTGTGGACTACAATCTTAGCTATGAACTACTAAGACTGTACATCGATGTGACAATTAATAAATATAAATAATTTATTTAAATTATTTAAGATTCCAAAAGAATGAATCGGGAAATAACGAATAATAATATAATTCATTTTCAGACACATACATAAAATTTTACTAGATAAATTAGACTTAGACTTGACTTGTCTTTTTTTACCTAGAGATTTCATCATTTTTTATAGAGAAACAAACAGCTTCGTTCATCTACAATTGGCTGGATTTTACATGGTGTTTTGGTGGAATTTAATTGATCAATCATAGTTCCATATATTATTAGCAAAAAGTATTATTATTATCCTTTAACTCAGTAAAAATATATTTTAGAAAAAAAAATTAAAATTAGCTTCACGCTATATCCCGCACACAGCAGGGTAGGCAGAGGGAACCTAGTGTTAAGACACTCCGTTCCCCACTTTCTGCCGAATTCTGGAGGTATTGCGTGTTGAATGGCAGAACTCAACGCCGCGCTTAACCTCGACACCAGAGCGAAGAAATGGAAATATAAATTTAAGTAAATATTTCATCTCCTCGAGTGGGGATCGAACCCACAACCAGTCGGTTTTGCAGTCACACCTCGTGCCGCTGCGCCACGACCGGCCTCACATTGTATATATTTTAGAATGTTGGTTCAAATCAAATAAGTAGAAATGTCAAAACAAATAGGTTAATACAGGAGTTGTCAAAATCTTACTGTACCGGTGTTCTTCACTACAAACAAAACAATTGTAACAATTGTTGTGTTTGTTGTTAAACAGCTGTTATAATAAACACTTCACCTGCAAAATGAGAGTTCTAAAGGCGTGTTCGTATAAATATTTATGTAAGACGATATAACGAACTTTGTTTATATTTTCAATATAACTACCTATATTATCATAACATATCTAAGGGCCGTTTCTATAAATTGTTCTCTAATCGTACATGATGCCGTTTTCATTAATAGATATATAATTCATGAATGAAAATTACATCTCAAGATCGTTCTCAGACTTGAGAGCGATCTATAAATACTCGAAGAATTGCTTAGCTGAAGTGGCAATGGGCAGGACACAAAGCAAGGAGATGGCCGTTGTGGCGAAAGGCTTCTCGAGTGGCGGCCGCGGACCGGACGACGCTCGGTGCGCAGACCCTTCAACAGGTGGATCGACGATCTGGTCAAGGTCGGGGGAAGCCGCTGGATCCAGGCAGCGCAAGACCGATCGGCGTGGAGATTCTTGGGAGAGGCCTATGTCCAACAGTTGGCGCAGAAACCCTGACGTGATGATGATGATGATTATTATTATTAAAATAGTTACAATATTATTATATTCTAAATGATTTTAAGAGCATTTACTAAAATGGTGAGGCCATTGTGGAGCTCATGCACATGCATGTATGCGTGCTGTAAATATGAAAATTGTCGGTTCGATTGTGACTAGACTAGACTCTATGTGACTAGATATTCACACATATGTAGATCACATGTGTGAATATGTAGTCACATATGTAGATCACATGTGTGAATGTGTAGTCACATATGCAGATCACATGTGTAAATATTTAGTCACATATGTAGATCACATGTGTGAATATGTAGTCACATATGTAGATCACATGTGTGAATGTGTAGTCACATATGCAGATCACATGTGTAAATATTTAGTCACATATGTAGATCACATGTGTGAATATGTAGTCACATATGTAGATTACATATGCGAATATGTCACATATATAGATCACATGTGTAGCCACATCTATGGACGTGTGGTCACACATGTGGTTTTATAATCATATACGTAGGTCTGTGATGACACGCACAAGCTCAAACACATGCACAAGCGTGCGACTGTAAACACGATAGGCAGGGGGTTCGCTCTAGTACAGAGACGAAGAGTGGCGTTGAGTTCCACCACTCAACTCGCAATGTCTCCGGAATTCGGCGGAAAGTGGGGAACGGAACGGAGTGTCTTAACAATAGGTTCCCTATGCCTACTGTCTCCAGCTATTTATAATTCTAAAAGTAAGCTTTCATATCGCGTATATACCGAATTTCAAGGAAAATGTATTTCTTCTTAATTGTTAATTCATCATATTGTTTCTTAGTTATAATGTATTATTTTTATTTAAGTACTTCCGAAACGACCTGCTATATCAATAAAAACATTTTCTAAGTAACTTACGGCTTTATCTTGTCAACCTTGGTTCAGAATCTACGACTACTGTAAAAAAAATGTGCAAACATAAGTATTTCTACTGAACAGTAGGTACTAAACTCTAAACTAAATGGTATTATCTCGTCGTAATGGCAGAGGCTGTCGTGGCGCAGGGGCAGAAGTGTGTGACTGTAACACGACGGTTGGGAGTTCAATCCCCATTCGAGGGATAATTTATTAATAGTTTTTCTTCCCTCTGGCATCTAAGCAAAAGCCCGGTGTTGAGTTCAATACTCAATATGCAATGTCTCGAAAAATTCGGCTGAAAATGGGGAGCGGAGTGTATCAACACTAGGTTCCCTCTGCATACACTGCTATACGCGGGATACAGCGTGAAGCTGATTTTGATTAATTGGTATTATAACATGAATTGTAGTAGATATATCAAGTGAATAACAGAGTTGATGAAAAAATGTTAGCAAATACGTGCACAAGCTGCGAGCTGTTTGGCTGACCATTGTTAATGGTAGTTGATAGCTCTAGTGTACCTTTTACACTGGATGCTGAACGAAAAAAATAACTTTATTGAAATATTATTACATTGTATACATTATTGTGGAGAGTTAAGAGCGCTGCGTTGAGTTCCGCCACTAAATACGGAATGTCTTCAGATTTCTGCGGAAAGTAGTAAGCGTTTCAATGAGAACGGAGTGTCTTGGCACTAGGTTCCCAGATTCCATCTGTGTATTATATTGTAAAAAAATTGTAGAGCGTTTCATTGTAAATGTGGAGTATCATTATTTACCCCGTAGTGGAATTATTATACAAACGAATAATTGTTCAGAAGAAAAAGGAGGGATTATTTTATTTTAACCCTGCTGTACTGGAAATATAAAAAGAATAGTGGTAGTCGTTTTAGGTAAAGCTAAAAAGAGTGTAAATTCTACTGTTAAAATAGATATTTCTATAAGAAACAGCAGCATATCATAGCGTTTTTAATGTATTATTGTTTTCTTAAGCCTTTCTGTATATGGATGCTGTTTTATGTAAATGTATAAATTTGTAGTAAAGAAGTAGATAATACATCTATTGCACAGTGTATACGACCCTTTACAACAAAGGTGCGCGCTTCATCCACATCTCAGCAATTGGCGGACAATGGGCGCGTCAGTCTCGCGTCGACCGCCCGCCCGCATGCCCACGACGCGCCGCCTGCTGTCCGCGCGCTGGCTGCGCTCGCGCCGCGCGCCGCGCCCCGACGACGCCGACGACGCCCCCGCCGCCAGCATGGACCGCCGCCCGCGCGCCCAGCCCGCGCCCCTTGACGAGGAGTCCCTGGAGAGGGCCTACCCCTCCATGGGGCACCTGGAGTACGTCCTGGCCGGCTCCTCGCCCCCCGCCGAGAGCGCCCCCAACATGTACGACAGCTTCGAGGAGCCCCCGCTTGACCTAACTGCGCACATCTGCGCCGACTCGCTGCGTCAGAGTGCCTACGAGCAAATGCGAGCTGTCGGCGGACGCCTGCGCCTGCTCGACGAATTAGAGTCCGGTGTCATAACAATTGAGACCGTTAACACATTCACAACAGCATCGGAAGCCGAGAGAAATGTCTGCTTATTTTGGGCCGCGTTCCTTAAATTCGACCATTTTTTGCAGCCGCTGGTGGAGGCGGGCGCGGATCCGCTGTATTTCGACGCGCTCGGGCTGTCTCCCTTGCACGCCGCCGCCTTCAGCGGATCGACGGAGTGCGCCAATTATCTCCTGTCTTGCGGGGCGGACCCTAATTACATGCCGAGATGCTTCGTGCCGCTCCACTGCGCAGCATTTGGAAATTCAGTACAAGTGGCTAATTTGCTGATCACTCGCGGTGCTTCGGTTCACGCCGCTGTAAAATACGTAAATTGTGAAGGTGGCCTGTTGCATTGCGCCGTGAGGGCCAACTCTGTTGATTGCTTGAAACTTTTTATATCTCATGGAATTGATGTCAACCAAATAGAGCCCGGCGGCACAAACGCAATTCATCTCGCCGCCGATCTGGGTATGATTCAATGCCTTACGATCCTTCTAGAAACACCAGGTGCAGATCCTAACGTAAGAACGAGAGTCGGTGATCGAGAATCTACGGCGTTGCATCTGGGCGCAGACGGTGGCTTTGTAGAGTGTGTGGATCTACTAATATCAAAAGGAGCAGATGCAAGTTTAAAAAATCATAGAGGGTTTACTGCCTTACACCTGGCAGCACGCTCAGCGAGCTTAGAGTGCGTTGAGTCCTTACTTCGAAAAGGAAATGCTGAACCAAATTCTATGGATTTCGACAAGAGAACACCTCTTCATGCTGCTATAGGAAAATCTGACAGTGCGTGTGATATAATTGAAACGTTGATAAGTTGGGGAGCTAACGTTAATCAGAAAGACGAGTACGGTTTCACACCCCTACACTTGGCCGCACTCGACGGTCTGTCCGCGTGCGTAGAGACATTAATTTATCACGGCGCTGATGTAACGACGCGATCTAAAAAAGGAAACTCGGCTCTTAATGTAATAGCCAGAAAGACACCCGCGTCGCTTGCGATGATAACAAGGAAGCTCGACTGTGCTATCACGTTACACCACTCGCAGACCAGTAATCGGGAAGTCGAACTTGAACTTGACTTCCGCAGTATACTTCAGCATTGTTACCCACGAGAAATAAGTTATCTTAACACTTTTGTGGATGAAGGTCAAAAGGAAGTGCTACTCCACCCTCTGTGCTCTGCTTTTCTTTATATAAAATGGGAGAAAATACGCAAATATTACGTGGCACGATTATTTTTAAGTTTTATCTTCGTATTATGCTTAACGTTGTATGTATTGACCGCGCTCGCGCATAATTGCTATAATGGCAGTAAAGACATGGAGGAAACGATACAGGAACAGGAATTGTGTCAGAAGCAATCTATTCTTGGTGACTTATTGAGGAAAAATCCTTTTGTAATAGAAATGCAGTGGTGGGTTCTGGCTGGAATTACTATATTTGAGATATTTAGGAAAGTTTACGGTATCGCAGGTTATTCTACTGTCAAACAATATTTAATGCAATCGGAAAATATTATCGAATGGTTCGTTATAGTGAGCGTGTTCCTGATATCTTACATCTACACAAACATAACCTACACATGGCAGAATCACGTGGGCGCGTTCGCGGTGCTCGCTGGGTGGACTAATTTAATGATGATGATCGGTCAATTGCCCGTTTTCGGCACATACGTGGCGATGTATCAGAAAGTGCAGAAGGAGTTCGCTAAACTCTTAATGGCTTATTCATGCATACTAATTGGGTTCACTATAAGTTTTTGTGTTATATTTCCTGACTCATCCTCATTCGCGAATCCGTTCATGGGCTTTATTACAGTTTTGACAATGATGATCGGGGAACTCAATCTAGATTTACTGCTAAACGAACCTGATGGCAATGACCCGCCCGTTCTTTTGGAATTCTCGGCACAAATAACCTACGTTTTATTTCTAATGTTCGTAACAGTCGTCCTCATGAACCTGCTCGTCGGTATAGCAGTTCATGATATTCAAGGCTTGAGAAAAACGGCAGGTTTGTCCAAGCTCGTTCGCCAAACGAAACTTATTTCTTACATGGAATTAGCCCTGTTCAACGGCTATTTACCAAAATGTTTGTTAAAAATATTGCACTCATCAGCTCTGGTGTCACCTCAGGCATATCGAGTGGTACTGAGCGTTAAACCGTTGAACCCGAGCGAGAAACGTCTTCCGCGAGACATAATGATGGCAGCCTACGACATCGCCAAAATGAGAAAGCAATACGGGCACACTATATCCTCTAACGGATCTACTACAGGCGCGTATTCGTGCTTTAAAAAGTATGAAAACAACAATGATTCTGGGTACCGGGAGTATGGTTATACTTCTGGGCTGGGAAGTATACAAGGAAGGTTAGACGAGACCTCTGAAAACGTACGCCAATTGACACAAGAAGTGAAAGAATTGAAAAAACTGATTAGTGCCCAACAGCTGGTGATACAGCAAGCACTGGCGAACGCGCTGGAGAACCGCTAAAGACATATTACATCGTTTAACTCAATACCACTAACCAGTCAATCAACTGTTGACTTTGCTGTATTTACACGTTTAGATTGTATTGGAGATGAACTTAAGAAGTGCTGAGATGTATGTGGGATGCTGTGATCATAGAGTTAGGATAGGGATTTGTGATAATTTAACATGATAATAAATTTATTTTTTAAATTTGTGTGTTTTTTTTTATTTTGTATGGTTTCAACTTCATATTTTTAATTAAAATCTATATATACCTCCTTATAATAATAAAATTGATAATTTCAAAACAAAAAAAAACTTTGTGGCCTTTTATTTAACTAAAAGGTACACTTCCATTTTCAATTCTCCGCTGAATTCTGGTGTTCATTGAGTGTTGAGTTAATATTAAAAAAAAAATCATCAATTAAATCAAATAATTTAATTAAAATTCAAAACATAAATTCTCCTTTGAAATACAATAGATATGAATCAATTAAAAAAACATGAATAATAAGAACAGATGCTAATGACGACCTACTTACCTTAATTATCAAGAAATTAACGCAAATTTAAATTGAAAAATTAAAAAAATCTCTATCCCGCGCTTGTTTTCTCTGACCACTAAGCCATAAGATACTATACAGTAGTCCGATTTTTTGTACTCAATGAACCCTAATCACTTTAAAATGTTGTTGAATATTTTATTTTTTTAAGAAAATTCAGCTCAGAATCTAATCAGACAAAAAAAAATTTTTTTTTTGAATATCCAAGTTGTGAGACAGACAGTGACTACATTCTATTGAAATTACAATGTCGTTTTTTTTTGCTTGACAAAGCTACATCGAGGCCGGTCGTGGCGCAGCGGCACGAGGTGCGACTGTAAAACCGACTGGTTCGATCCCCACTCGAGGAGATGAATATTTACTTAAATTTATATTTCAATTTCTTCGCTCTGGTGTCGAGGTTAAGCGCGGCGTTGAGTTCTGCCACTCAACACTCAATGCTTCCAGAATTCGGCAGAAAATGGGGAACGGAGTGTCTTAACACTAGGTTCCCTCTGCCTACCCTGCTGTGTTCGGGATACAGCGTGAAGCTGATTTGATTTTTTTTTACAAAGCTACATTCTGCTGTAGCAGACCAGATCAGGTAAATAGAAATATACTTAATAATATTTTTAAATCGCATAGTTGAAGACTTATCAAAACTCCTGTTAAATAATTAAACTATAGATAAATTAAACACAAAAAAATGTTTGTAATATTTTATTGATACACAGCTGCCATACATATTACATAATGTACATTCAAAATTAACATAATTACACTGATATAACACGATGACGTCACTAATTCCAAATGAGCGTCGATCGGGAATCGATCCCTATATCCATTTGGAATTAGTACGCCACACAATATGTTAGAACTAAGTTAGAATACCGTTAATATACATAAAGTAAACTTTTTTATTTCTATAACTATTAAAGCTAAACACACATTAACATAAATAAAAATTATTTACAAAATTATACAAAACTCCCTTTTATAATTTGAAATTGTGGAAGTATAAGACACGTAATGGCACAATGTTAGTGAAAAAACGTGTAATTTTTCATATAAAATTAAAAAAATCAGATCAATTTTGATAACAAATCAATAAAATCAATTTTTTTTTAGACTGCACTAGCAAGTGACGTAATTTAAAAAAATACAATTTACAGTCTTATCCAAACATTTTGATTAACGTGTACATTTCTATGCCACAATATTTTTTTTTAAAAGTGTGTCAAAAAAAAAGTAATAACTAAGTACAAAAAAAAGTTATGTCACTTTACAGTACAGTCTTAAATGATCTTAAGTGATCATTATAAAAAATATATATTTTTAAATCAAATAGTTTCAATATAAATAATAAAAAACAAACTATTTTTACATGTTTTATATAAACGTTAACTTTTATAATAATAATAATTAGTTGTTATTCAATATTCAATTATAGGCTGTGAGTCAGTCAAACATCAGTTAAATAAAAAAAAAACTAAATTGGTAAAATTAAGGGTAAAAATTGAAAAGTTGTTAGTTCTTATAAACTATTCCGTCACATAAATTCCACTGTGTACACAAAGAATATATAAGGCAAATGACAAGGTTTTTTTTATATTAATATATTAAGATATTCTTTATAAATCGCTCCTTAGTATAAGATTTGAACCCGCAACCCACGTGTCCTATTCAAGTATATTATGTAAACCAATATTATAAAACTGAAATGTTTGATTGATTGAATATATGCTAATCTCAGGAACTACTGCTTCAAATTAAAATAAAACCTTTATTACACCAGGTAAATCGTATCGATCGATGTATATTTATTATTATAAAAAAATATATGATAATTAAATATTACATATATATAACATATTATAATATCAATAATTACAGTACAATAAAGTGTTGATTGGTATATATTCGGATAATCGAAAGTAAAATTAAAAAAAAAAACTTTTTAACAAGAACCAACTTCATAAAGAAATACATTTATGCTTTTGTAATTTTTTACTAGATCAGATTAATAGTCCGCATAACGAGATTCTGTGAACTGAAACCCTGATAAGCGAGTTTTCATAGTAAATAATAAATAATATCTCTATATATAATAAGACAGTAAACATATTTTGTCTGTACATTTAGTAATTTTGACTGAAATGGATAGAGGGACACTTAAAAAGCATAATAGAAAGCAAAAAGATTTTTTTTGAATTTCTTGTCTGTCTGTCTGTCTGTCTGTCGACATATTTCTGTCCGCATTTTTCTCTGAAAGTATTGAACCCATTTTTTTGAAAATTTCACCAATTGCTTTGTTTTAACTCAACTTAAGTACTAAAGTATGGTTCATCAAAATCGGTTCATTAAAAAAAAAGTTATCGTCATTTGAATGAACTCAAGGCATTAGCTTGCCTGCGAATATTATATAGCAATCGCGCTGGTATGACCCTGGCTAAAGAATGACGTTCGAAACGTCTGGGTTATATGACTGTTGATAAAATTATATATTTTTGAAGCACTATTATGTAATATTTTATACAATAAAGTAAACAAAATTGAATTGTTAGTGGAGATTACCTTCATAAATCATAACAGTTAAGTTTAAGTCGTAATTAATTCAACACAGAGATAAAGAACGGCCTTGAAAGAAATATCAAGTAAATACAAAGATTTTTTGGTTGGTTCGTTCATATAATATATGTAACTAATTTAAAAATTGTACAGGAGTTAATATGCAATTATTACAGTTATTTTATAAAGAATATTATGAATCCTTCAAATCAATAATTTAACATTGAAGGCTGTTTCTGAATGAGTAAATTAAATTATTCACTGACATCAGCACATTTAACAGAGTATATTATATAGGTTAAAAGCACATAAAGTTACAAAAATATATACGTATAATAAATAATTAGCTTTATGTATATTTTATAAATATAAAATATCAACCATGGTCGTATTTTTTTATTTAAAACAATCAAAAAATCTTTGACGATAATGTCGTAAAAAAATCATATTAGAAGTCATTATAGTTGTCAATCAATTGTGCATATTAAATCAATAATCATGTATTTTAAACGGGCGAAGCCGTGGGCGAGCCGCTAGTATTCAATATAATAATAATTGTTATAAGTAATACAATAATAAGGTAAAGGTAAGATGTAAAAACAAAAGCGTGCAAAATTGGTCTCAGATCGCGCTGAGTCCAGAGACGTGAGGGTTTAATGTTGTATGAATTTCTTATAAACTTTCATGTTTATAAAGAAATTCATATAAAAATAAATAAAATCTTAATCTGCTATAAATTTATTTGACATAAAAATATAACAGTTAAGAAAAAAAATATATAAATAAATCGGGAACAAAATATAAAAGAGTAAATAAAATACATAATATATAAAATTTACATCCATGAACAAGGTAAAATGCTTAATCGTATCGTGTGGGGGGGGGGGTCTGGCTACACGTACTACGCGCGCGCACGCGCACGTCGCCGCACACCGCGCACGTGGTGGTGCGGTGTGCTACACGCACGAGTACTTGCTGCCGTCGTCGGCGCTGTAGCAGTGGTGGCAGTGCAGGCGGCGCGCACGTACGCGCACGTCGGCGCCGGCGCGCACGTCGCCGCACACCGCGCACGTGGTGGTGCGGTGTGCTACACGCACGAGTACTTGCTGCCGT
>JAATLQ010003786.1:0-15733 GCA_013421005.1 Heliconius erato x Heliconius himera | reverse complement strand
ATAAACTTTGCAAACCGTTGCTTAGCAACGGTCGGTTGTTATTAACATGGCGGAATAAATTACCTGTCAAATTGAAAAATATTTTAATATATTAGTATATATCGACAATATTACAAATATGAGAAAAAAAAGTAACCTATGTTCATCCGAAGACCCTCAAGTATCTCTGTATGAGTATTTTATTACAATTGAATTAGCGGTTTGGCCCTGATTGCGGCACAGACAGACAGACAGACAGAGTTACTTTCGAATTTATAATATAGGTATGGATTATTTTCGGGTCTACTTTAAAAAGTTAAAAATAATATTGTTAAATTAATCATCAACATACGTATCTGAGACGCATAGAGTCAAGTATATCCTAAACTATTTGTGTACACACCAAGACTACTGGTGTCAGATGGAGCTTTCGTCCATACTAAGAAGTTACTGAGAAACAAATAGATGGGGTATTTGCATCTATTTCGCGCCATGCGCTATACGAATTGTTTTAGTTGAGAGTGTATGAGAGACGCATGTTTATGAATCTAGGCTTATACATATCACTTAAACATTTTAAATACAAAATAGTTAAATATTTCATTTCACATTTACTGGAAAACCGAAAATTGAGGGTCTTATCTTGGTACAGGAGCAGAGACGTGTGACGCAGTAGACTGTGACTGTGTGGCAGTTGTGCGTTTGATGCGCACTCAGGGTAATGAAATATTTAGCATTTTCAATTCTTCGCTCTGACAACGAAGCAAAGCGCGGCGTTGAGTTCTGCCACTCAACACGTGATGTTTCCAGAATATGACATAAGATTCTCTTTTCCTACTCTTTATGGGATACAGCGTGAAGCTAAAAATAATGAGCGGTGCGTGGAAAACGAATTATCTTAACATTCATTAAGTTCCCGCGTTTTTATCAAATATACAGTCTATTCTTCTTGACCTTAGTATCAGTGGCCTGGCAACATTTATACGGAGCTAAGCTAAAAAAAAACACAATCGCTACTTATTATTATCTTTCAAATTTCCATAATATCGTGTTTTTTCATTAAAGCCTATTTTTCTCAAAAGCGTCGTCGGAGCCCAAATGAAAATTACAAAGACATTCTTCCGTTATTCGGACAAGTAATGAATATTGTATGAGGGGAAATCGCCAAGTAGGAGTAATGTTTATCTTTCATCTTTTTGGCGTTCCGTACTAAAATCGATAAAAGTAAAAAAAAAAATTTTTTTGGGAATCTTATTACCTTCTTGTTTTGAGCTCAGTTGTAGGTTTAACAGATATTAAAATTCAATTAAGTTAAATTTATTTGTCTCGAGTTTTTGGGAAGCATCTACAATGCATTTTAATATAATAAGTCAATGTCAATTTGAAAGTCAAGTTAATTTAAGGAAGATGAAAAAAATTATATAATGTATCAAAATCGATTATTAATTACTTTTTCTTTTATCGTAAAGAAAATAAAGGTAACAGGATAAAATAATTTCTTTGAAATATATATTTTTTAATAAAAACAAAAATACAAAATAATAAATATTTGATTGAATAGTTTTTAATTTACTTAAGACAAAGTAATTCTGCAAATGAGTCCGTCGCGATGTATAAGCATGAAACTGTAAATGTGTCGGTTCTGGGTTCCATTCCCTCTGAACTGTACACAGGGGGAGCGGAAGTCTTACTGGGAGGAAGAGGGTAGACAAATGTCACTTAAAATATATTTTTTTATATTTTTAAGCTTCACGCTGTATTTAGCACGTAGCAGGATATGCAGAGGTACTTGGTAACTTACTTGTTAAGATACTTCCGTTTCCCACTTTTCTACGAATTCTGGAGGCAGGAGGAAAGATGGGTTTTGCTACGTTACCAGAACGAGAAAATGAACATATTTCATTTCCTCGAATGGGAATCGAACGCACAACCCGTCGCGCTTACAGTCACTACTGGCTTCTGTAATATATATAAAAATAAAACTGTAATTTATGTACGATATCAATTTAAAAATATATATACAAAATAAATTCCAAAAGGTTCCTTTATATATTATTTTAAGTTTACGAAGCGCAAACGTTGTTCGTGTCTAAAAGAATAAGCGTGGAACTGCAACAAACTAGACAGCTGATGTAACATTATGTTCTCAGTGGAGACTGCTTGAAATAAAAGTCAATATATCGCTATAAAATTTTTTTCTTCGTGATATTATAGATAGAGGCAATATGATTTTGTTCCTTTCCTTTTGATGAATTTTCTTATTTTTTTTTAGATATTCTTATTTAGTGATAAAATACTCGTACTTTATTTTTAATTATAGTTTTTTATATATATTTATTAAATATGAACCTGGAGCCTATCGTAAAATAGTGTGAGTTATGGGTTCGATTCCCCATTGGTAGAAAAAATGCGATATTATTTTCGTTAATCAGTACGCAATGTCTCTAAAATTGTTAAGAAAAAGTATTTACCTACTTATCGGATATTATGTAAAATACGAAAACAATCCAGTGAAATTTACAGATGGTAAAATATTGTATATAACACAGTCATTCAAAACTATACGACGACAGTCGTGACGCAGCTTGTGACTGTAAAACCGACTGGTTGTGGGTTCGACCTCATTCGAGGAGATGAAATAATTAATTAAATTTATATTTCCATTTCTTTGCTCTGGTGTCGAGGTTAAGAGCCGCGTTGAGTTCTGCTACTCAACACGCAGTGCCTCCAGAAATTGGCAGAAAGTGGGGAACGGAGTGTCTTAACACAAGGTTCCCTCAGCCTACCCTGCTGTGTGCGGGATACAGCGTGTAGCTGATTCAAAACCATCGTGAGCTGCTAAATCTGTTTTCATTTGAACTGCCACTAGCAGTCTAACTTACAACGCGCCAGTTGTTGGTTAGATTTTCACTAGGAAATAAATTATTTTCACTTCCTTGATCTGGTAATACCAAGAAACGCGGTTTAAAGTTCCGTTACTCAGCACCGAATGTCTCGAAAGTTGGGCGGAAAGTGGAGAACTTAACACTAGGTTCCCACGCAGTCGTCGCAATAACGCAACACACCTACAGCTGCTTCTACTACAGCGGACGATCTGGATGCAATGCAAGGATGGCACTTCCTGTCTGACACTTCCCAGTGTCAGATTGAGCTGAAATTTGAATAACGATTTCAGTTCTGATGATAATGAAATTACATATAATCAATATTGTTGTTAATCCAAAATGGCCGCAGCAACAAAATGGCGGATTAAATTTTTTTGCAAAACCCTCCTAATATTAGTTTCAAATGAAATGGATGTGATAGATGAATGATTTGTAAAATACAATAGGTATATTGTGAAAAAGGAAACATCTAGAAACCTTAGTTTTAAAATTATTTTTATAATGAATATTTTATTTGTATAGAACAAAACCTTTTCACTTTTATTCTTAATTTTAAATTTCATTCCTCTATTCCAAACGTAGCACTCTCATGACAACATTTTATTAAATCCCCTTGCATTTTTCTGCGGGGTTACACGCTTTTGATGTTATCACAACATCTGTGCATTATTTAATTAAATTGTGACTTTTGCATACAAAATTACAAAAATATTTGGACTTTTATTCTATTCTATGAGACAATGCGGAAATGTGACGATTTTTTTTCATTTATTTTAGAATTGGTTTAAGTTATTAGCTTTTGTCTTTTGACGTTTTAGTGATTATTATGTAAATGTAAATTATTTTGTGTTGTATCACTATAAAGACGTGGGTTCGATCGCTGCTAGAACAAATGAATTGAATGAAGTTGCGTAGTGGCACCAGGGTGTGACTGTGAACGCGATAGGGGGTAGGTAAATTCGATTCTCACATAGGGGAAATAAAATAATTAATATTTTCATATCCTCGCTATGGTAACGAGTTAACACGACGTTGAGTTCCATCACTAAACACTATGCCTCCAGAATTCGAGAGAAAGTGGGAAACGGATTATCTTTAAAAAATACACGTAAACTTGTGCTTATAAAAGGAACATCTTTTAAATTTTAACTTATGTTTATTAAAAATATATATTCTATCAAAATATAGGGAATGATCTCATACATCGAAGATAAGGACTTATATACCAATTAGGAGAGAGAAATGAAGCTTAAAGACGGCGCTCTCCTTACAATATACCAAGTATCCACCATTCAACCAATTATTTATATTATTTTAGGATTTTGTTACTTTTATTTTATCATTTAATATATCTATAATTTTAATATATCTTTGTACATCTTTCAATTTTATAAATGTGAAAGTTTTTGAGAATGGATATTTGTTTCACTTTCACGCAATAACAATTGAAAGATAAATCTTTACAGTAATATATACAGAATACAGAATAACATATTGGCAATAATTAATATAAAAATGTATAATTTCACGGTAATATAACAATAACTTTGAGAGGGCGAAGCAGCTTTGCCAGATTGTTTCTCGTTGAAAAGCGGGTTTTTTTTAACATTTTACGTAAAAAAATTAAATAATCAGGATTTAATGTATTATATACCCATTTTTTGAGTTTTAAATAAAGCTTCCAATGGTGATAGTTATAAAATATTTTTTATTTTAATAGAATAACGTCAATATGCTTAAACGATATTGATTACCGATATAATTGTTCTGAAGCTGCCTTACATATGGTAATTTTGATTTACAATATATAAGGCAGTTTCAGAACAATTATACGTAACTTAAGAACATAGTACAATATAATTATTTGTATTTCTATGAAATTATTAGTAACTAATTAACATCTTAAATTAATCAAAATAGAATTTTAACAGTACGCGAAATAATCCGTTAAAAGCGGGAAAATTTTTGGGCTAAAAATCGGGACGTCCCGCGAAAGTCGGGACATCTGGCAACGCTGGGGCGAAGGCACGTTGAGGTTGCTAGTGTGTTACAAATAAATAAGTATAATATAACCTATACTTATTTATGGAGCGATCAATGTAAAACCGACTGGTTGTGGGTTCGATCCACACTCGAGGAGATGAAATATTTATTTAAATTTATATTACCATATTTTCGCTCTGGTGTCGAGGAATTAGGCAGAAAGTGGGGAACGTAGTGTCTTAACACTAGTTTCCCTCGGCCTACCCTGCTGTGTGCAGGATACAGCGTGAAGCTGATTTAATTTGATTTTTTATATAAAAAACAATCCATTATATTAATTACTCTCATACATCTAAAGTTAATCTAACAGGTTACGGTCATTAGCGGAAAGTTAAGTAATCGATCGTAACTTTTTGCCACGAGTCATTTAGGAATCACGCCTACCATTCGCTTCTATCTCTCAGAGTCATAAATCAATTTGATTGTAATTAAGACAAATTTAAAATCACTTGGACATTTATTCAAGTAATTGAGTTTTCGTTTTAATTAAAGGACTCGATAGTCTTTGAGGCTAGAGGCGTGTGACTGTAAATGCAAAAAGTTGTGGGTTCAAGTTCCACTCGGGGAAATGATTGTGTGTTTTCATTTTTTCGCTCTGGTGCCGAGGCAAAAACGTGGCGTTGAGTTCCGCCACTTAACACGCAATGCCTTCAGATTTTGACAAACTATTTTAATACTAGGTTCCCTCTGCTTACCCTTAAATACAGCAGGAAGCGAAAAAAAGAGTTCAAATGATATGTAGAGTATCTCCAGACTGGAAACAAAAAATACTTTTAGGTACCGCCGCCCAACCCAACCGTTTTAGCTATAGTATAAATTATGACTTAAAAGCAAAATGGAAGTTGTTGTATTCACAATTACTTGGTCTAAAATCAGAATCAAATTGAGTATATACGAATTATTCGTTACAGTAGAGTTTTGTATACTATCACGCTACATCCTCGTATATAGAAGCACAGTTAAAAGGAAACTGGTGTTTTGTCACTCCGTCTATTTGCCCATACCCCCAAGCATTACGTATTATATATGTCCGTAATAAAAAAATAAATTATAATTCATCAATATAATAAATCATAAATTACGCTTACAGTCAGGCGCCGTAATCAGCATTACGTCACGACGTTTTTTTTTTAAATTAATTTTTATTAATATTCTCTTGTAACGTTTATGATAATTTTAGTATGAAATTAGTAGTGGGGAACGATGAGTCTTAACACTAGGTTCCCTCTGCCTACCCTGCTGTATGCGGGATACAGCGTGAAACTGATTTTAGTATGAAATTTATTTTATATTAATAATTCATTAATATTTTTATGTTCAACTAAACGATTGTTGAACATAAAAATATTAATGAATTAAAAAACGTTAGTCTTTAAAAGAAACATGTACTTAATACATAAATATTTCGTTATGATCAACAAACAATATTTAAATATCAAATATATATATATATATATATATATATAAGCTTAAATAAAAACATACTAAAACGCACGCCTGGGATAAAAACAAATTGTAATCTGTTCTCATTTTTTTACCTTTTTTAATACATCCGTACATTACGCCCACGCTATTTACGCGGTGTAGAGAGAATTCTAATAATAAGTTACATTAATACGTATTTAGAATACGTATATAAAAATTTTGAACGTAGCGGGACTCAAACCTGCGCCTCCTGGAAACCAATCAGGCGCTCTGAGCACTTAGCAATACGTTCAGTACTGGTCGGTTTCCAGGAGGCGCGAGTTCAAGTCTCGATACTATTTCGCTACTATTCCTAAGTGTGGAATAACACTTCAAAAAACTGATAAAAATAAATCACATTGTTCATTTTCCATTGAACAAGGAATAAAACTCTCCATTGCATGTCGAGTGAGTTGACCTAGCAGCCATCTTATTTTTTGAGGTATATTTTAAATGTATTGTATTACAATTTTTATTAAAATACAATATTTTTAATACAACACAGATATAGCAAGGAAGGTAGAGGAAACTTAGTGTTACGACACTCTGGTCCCCAATTTCCGCCGAGTTTTGCGACGCAATCGTGTTGAGTGACAGATCTTACCACCGTGCTGGTGCCTTGACACCAGAGCGATGAAATGAGAATATTAATAAATAATAATTCATTCCCCCGAGTTGGAGAGATTGCAGGGATCGTACCCGATCGTAACCTTCGAATTACAGTCACACGCTTGTGCCCATGCGCCACGACGGCCTCTAAAACATACTTATTTGCGTACATACATACAAATTTGCGATAAAATTAACTTAAAATCATATTAACATAACGTATCTGTATATTTTTAAATCTATTATACCATTAATTAAATATAACGAATGTTATTAACCGCCTTGGATAAGTTGAAAATTTGTTGTTTCATCCACTTACAGCTCGCGTTCTCTTGTTCCTGCGAGTTTACAAACAGCGTCTGAGATTACTTCTGAACTTGGTTTACTGTTATGCGTTTGCTTGATTTTAATTTTACAAATTATATTCACAGGTTTAATTCTATAAAGTTTTTTTATTAGGTTCACGCTGTATCCTGCATATAGCAGGATAGACAGAGGGAACCTAGTGTTAAGATATTCCGTTCTATACTTTCCACTGAATTTTTCGAGGAATTGCGTGTTGAGAGAGTTTAAGGTTAGAAAGCGTAAATATTATTAAATAATAATTTATTTCCCTGAGTGGGGATCAAATTCACAACCATCGCGTTACAACCACGTACTTGTTCCCCTGCGCCACGACTGAAATACTTTATAATATAGAGGTTACCTTGTCTTAAAATACTCCGTTTCCGTTTGGCCCGATTTTCAAGACATTGCGCATTGAATAGTGTAACTTAACGCTGCATTTTGTCTTGCCAAAGTAGGAAGATAAAAATAATGAATTCCTCCAAATAAAAATCGAACTCTTAACTAAATAAAGTTGCATGTAGTGGATACATTTTATTTATAACCGGCATAAAAAGTATAAAAATTTTGAATTTACCTACGTATCCGTGACTTTATATTATAAGAAAGACTCACGAGGCACATTAACTACTAACCTAATACTGCGAAAATATTCTTAATATAAGCAACCCTTTTTTTTTCATTTGTTAATTTATTTATTTATATTTATTTCTCTTTAACTCTAATTCCACAAGATAAAAATAAAATAAACAAAAATCAAGTTCACGCTGCATCCCGCATACAACAGGGTAGATTGTGGGAACCTAATGTTAAGATACTCCATTCCATACTCCACTTTCTGCCGAAATCTGGAGCCATTGCGTATTGAGTGGCGGAATTCAACGCCGGGCTTTGTCTCAACACCAGAGAGAAGAAATGTAAATATAAATTTATATAAATATTTCATTTCCTCGAGTGGGGATTAAACCCACAACCAGTCGATTTTGCAGCCACACTTTGTACCTCTGCGCCACGACTGGCCTCCATACCACAAGATGTCGGTCAAAATAAACTTAATGGCCTAAAATTTTTTCCGCAAAATCGAATTATCTTTTCATAATCCACTGATGATAAATTACATGCTGAATAATGAACTAATCTGAAAATTTTACAGAATCAAATAAAGTTTTTAGTTCAAATATTTTTTAATATTACGAATAACCTGACTGTGCACGTGGCGGTTAGGGGTTCGATTACCATTTTGTGGAAATGATTTATTTTGACTTGCTCTGATGTTTAGAGCGCAGCGTTTAGAAAATATAGACTTTATTGTCTGCGAAATTTTCGTAATAAGGGTTCCAAAGTTTTTGCTTCGCTTATTAATAATATGATATTACTGGCTATCCCAATATACGTATTTGTCTATATATATGTATGTATATTATACAAAGAGAGCTAAGTAAACCTAGCTTCCATTAGGTGTTTCGAGCTAATAACAAAAACATTATACATAGGCAGAGGGAACCTAGATTTAAGTCACTTTGTTCCCCATTTTCCACGGAATTCTGAAAGTATTACGTGTTGAGTGTTGGAACTCAACGCCGCGCTTTGCCTCTACAATAGAGCGAAGATAATGAAAATATTAAATATTTCATTTCCTCGAGCGGGAATCAAACTCACACTTGTCGCGATTACAGTCACACTTTGTAGCCTTGCGCCACGACTGGCCTCAAGTATTACATGCAATATTTATCTAATCTAATTACAAGTTTGTATGTAAAATAAATATAAGAAATGGGCTTCTTTTCTTATACCTATTATTAACCTGCACATGTAAAAGTTGTAGGAACAAAAGAGTTTAATTATACTTTTCAGGACTTCTGCAATTTTGAACTAGTTTTAAATTACTAAGCAATTCATCTTCAACGGGTCGTTTGGTGTTTATGTACCTATAAAGTATAAATGTAATTAATTCTATATTCTATAGAGGCCAGTCGGAGCATAGAGGCACAAGAGTATGACTGAAAATGCGATAGATAGGTTGTGGATTCGATTCCCACTCGAGGAAATGAAATATTTAATATTTTCATTTTCCGTGCTCAGAAAACCAGAGTTAAAAGTGAAGATTGAGTGGTTTTTCCTACAAAGTTATCTTCTGTAGATCATTTCGAAATAGTGGAATCAACATAATTTCCAAAACAGTCCATCGTGACCTTACCGTGGACACCGTGTGACTCTATGATCAATTCTTGCTCGGTGGACTGAATTATTTTCATTGCTTACCTTAGTAAGGAAGCGCGGTGTTGAGTACCGCCAATCAAGATGCAATATCTTGAAATCTTGAAATCTTAAAAATTTAATTAACTTACTAATATACAGTCGTAGCGCAGCAGCACGAGGTGTGACTGTAAAACCGACTGGTTGTGGGTTCTATCCCCACTCGAGGAGATGAAATATTTACTTAAATTTGTATTTCCATTTCTTCGCTCTGGTGTCGAGGTAAGCACGGCGTTAAGTTCTGCCACTCAACACGCAATGCCTCCAGAATTCGGCGGAAAGTAGGGAACGGAGTGTCTTAACACTAGGTTCCCGCTGCCTACCCTGCTGTGAAGCTGATTTATTTATTTATTTAAACACGTTATCTAACTCAATACTGAACTTTTCGGCCTTGATGACCTTTAACTAGTTCATAATTATATTTTAAGTTGAAAAAATCGGTCAAGCGTGAGTCGAACTCGCCCACCGTAGAAAGGGATTCCCTTCCGTACCAATTTCAGCAAGTTTCAGCTATTGTAGGTCAACGAGATATACAATTTATGAAAATTTCCTAACTTACGTTTACGGGCTGTACTTACATGTTTTGAATAAAATGAACTAGAATTATAAGCTTGTAATAGTTTTTATATGTTTAAATATTTTTTCCATTTTCCTATAAATTTTTGCTTTTTCTTAAGTTGTCACTTCTTGTCATAATTTACTATTTAACGTCCACGAGAAGTACTTTACAGGTTTTGATTATGGGGCAAATTCCACACAAAAGGTATGTTTTGACCACAATTGTTGCGTTTTATCCAATACGTACTTTGTTCCGACATACGGCACTTACTGGTGTTGGGTGTACCCAACACCAGTTAGTACTATCAGGGAATATGAAATTTGGTTGGGGATTACTTTATCAGTCATTTAATATAAAAGGCACATAAAATAGTATATTACGTTCGTTAAATTATAAAGTAATTTTTTAGTATTTTCTTCAGAATAATATAAAAAATTACGTTGTCCTTTGCCAGAACTAAGTCTGGCTTAATCCCTTGTTAGCTAAGGGGTGCTACGTCATCGGACATTATTAGGAGCAAACACCGATTTCTTTTTTCAGGGTTTATAATGTAACGAAACTGTAACTGGCTGCCACTCTGAAATAGGCATCATCACTGTCTGTATCACGTCTTATAATAAAGTTACAAAAAAAAACAGCCACCCCTCACCCCTTTATTCCGCACGATAGAGATGAATAAATTGCTAAAGTAGTAAAATTAACTCAACGCCGCGCTTTCTCTTGGCTGTTGCGAAAAAAATATGTTTTAGATTTAGACACTACGTCTCTGCGCCACGACAGGTTCAATATAATTACATACATATATATAATTATAAATAAATATTTAAATGAAAAAAAGGCCAGAGGCCAGTCATGGCGCAGCGGCACGAGGTGTGACTGTAAAACCGATTGGTTGTGGGTTCGATTCCCACTCGAGGAGATGAAATATTTACTTAAATTTATATTTCCATTTCTTCGCTCTGGTGTCGAGCTGTTCTGCTACTCAACACGCAATGCCTCCAGAATTCGGCAGAAAGTGGGGAACGAAGTGTCTTAACACTAGGTTCCCTCTGCCTACCCTGCTGTGTGCGGGATACAGCGTGAAGCTGATAAAAAAAATGAAATAAAAAAAAGGTTTAGTTATGTGTTTTAATTGACCTCGATTCAGTACGCTAACTGTGCAGTACAGCTTTGCGACGAAACAACCTAATTAATTTAGTACCACTTTTTTGTACAAAGTACGAAAATACTTTAGGAATTGGAATTTTAACTGTGCATATAAAACTTTAGGTTAAAGTATTTCAATAATGAACAGTTTAAGTATGCATGCATTAAAAATGCTGCGAGTATATGTATATAATTATTTTTTTAGCTTTATCCCGTATCCTGTATACACCGGGGTAGGCTAAGGGAACCTAGTGTTAAAACACTCTCTTCCCCATTTTCAACTAAATTCCAAAAGCATTGCGTGTTGAGAGGCGGAATTCAATGCGAAACGCTTTGCCACGACATTAGAGCGACCTAATATAAATTTAAGTGAATATTTCATTCTAAAAAATATAAATTTAAGTAAATATTTAATTTTCTCGAGTGGGAATCGAACCCAAAGCCAGTCAGGTTTACAGTTACACATTTGTGCCCCTGTGCCACAACGGGCCTCAAATGTATATAAATTGTAGTTAAAAATGTCTGGGTTTTTCCAACAGAATCTATTTAGATAGTGTGTGAATTTATAACATCATTCTTCCCTTTCATTACCCATTCTGCACATCAAAGAATTCGAGACATTTTACGTTGAGTGGTGGAACTCAACGCTGCACTTGATACCAGAGCGAAGAAATGAAAATATTTATAAATAATAATTCATTTTCCCAAGTAGGAATCTAAGCCACAACCGTAGTGTTACAATCACATCTTTTTGCCTCTGCGCCACGATGGCCCTTATTTATATATTAACTTTAGTAACACTCGATGTTGTGTTTGCTACCGATTGTATAATGTTTTAATATGTTAAAGTGAAATGAATGAAAAGTATGTAAATTCCTAAAAAAAAGAGACCTTAGATAACTTAAACATTTTTGAAATAAGTTACTACTAAGTTCACTTTGCATTTCTTGCACTTGTTGAGTTAAAATATCTTGAGATATAAATTCTGTTTTATAAAAATATAATTCTTTTTTAACCGTTTCATAAAGTAAGATAGATGGTGTGACGCGGCTCCCTAGATAAATGTAAAACGTTGTATTTCTAGACCGGACAGCTGCTATTCTAGTTTTACTTAGAATTTGTATTGTAATATTTCTTAAAATGAGACGTTTTATTAAATTTGAATAGCTTTTTGCTATCCATTATACTGACTTTATTATTGAGTTTCTAAATTTACGTTTCACATCATCTCCTAATTTAAGCTGGAAATCATGTAGAATTAATTAATCAGGTTCCCAGATACACTGTGTGTGTGGTTCCCACGCTGTTGTATACCAGTGAAGTTATTGAAACGTGGATATTACAGAAGAAGAATGAAAATAAGATGAATGTGTGGAGATGCTATCGTCGTAGGATAGCTGGTCTTAGCTGATCGAATCCGCAATGAAGAGATACACAGAATGGCAGATATTAACAGTTTAGCACGTCGAACGAATAAGTGACGAAAGAATCGCAAAAAATATTTATGATGGAAAAGTGAGCGGTAAAAGAGGTGGAGCCCTCGGTTGACCTTCGAAACCTCTGTATCAAAGATACTGGAAGAAGATGACGTAAAAAGCATGAGGACCCCCTAAAATATATGAAGAAGTTGATAACAATGGACGAGGCGAAAGAAGAATATAGAGACCGTAGCGTTTTTCGTTACAATCTTTCTGACTACTCCGCTAGGGATACAGCGTAAAGCTACGTAACTATTTACCTACGTAAATATTTTATATCTGCAAGGTTGGTAAAGAAAATTTTGTTCTTATCACTCTTTACACTTTTACTTTTCTTATCATTCCCAATATAAATATTGAGAAATAAATGATATATCACAATTTTACGCCTATTGAGATTGAAACTAGCACTCTAAACGTAACTTCTTGTGGCACCAGCACTCTAACCGTAACCTCTTGTATAATATACATAAATAAAATGCAATTCGTAATCTAAATTTGAACTCAATCGGACACTGGAAAGTGGGACAAATTGAGCTTGAAAGATTTCACACAGACTAGCAATTACACACAGCCAGCGATTTAATTTTTGTTTTTTTTTTTCAGCTTCACGCTGTATCCCGCACACAGCAGGGTAGGCAGAGGCCGTTCCCCACTTTCTGCCGAATTCTGGAGGCATTGCGTATTGGGTGGCAGAACTCAACGCCGCGCTTTACCTCTACACCAAAACGAAGAAATGGAAATGTAAATTTAAGTAAATATTTCATCTCCTCGAGTGGGGATCGAACCCATAGCCAGTCGGTTTTACAGTCATACTTTGTGCCCCTGCGCCACGACTGGCTTTAAATAATATGTTGTATTAATTAAATTTTGTGACATTTGATACATTCTTTGAACCCAACTACGAACGAAGGAACAGCGAGTTACATTGCAACAGCCAACATGATATGCTGTAGACTTCCACGATAAATCCAACTATACAACATAAAGTTTTTTTTTGAGAGAGAGTGAGAAAAAAATTTATCCTGATTTCCAACTAGAAATAAAAAATTGTTTTTTTTCCCTAATATGTTAGTAAAAATAGTTTAGATATTATTATAGAATATTCTCTCTGCATACAAATCGATTTATAAAAGAAATTAATTATGCCAAAGTTTAAGCTTTCTGTAAACTTTGTTAAACTAAAACTATTTAATGAAATGGAACAAAAAATACAATAGAAATTAGGTTGAACTTCCATTGAATATGAAATAATTATAAACTTCTAACCAGAAGCTAAATTATACTTCTCTACGATTTAATATCCGTAGTGCTTTAATATAGAGGCACATTTTTAAAACTTATTGATTTATTAATTTCCATTTTCCGATAATGCTTTGTGTCGAACCAACAACCATCGCAGTTATAGTTAAACGCAATCCTACGGCGCCACTGTGGCCTCAATTTTCTCCAACCAGTCCATTTGTGCCATGTGATCCCGGTCTAGAATAGGATTATCCCGGTACCGTGTTGCATAGTGTCGTGGACGGCGGTAGTCACTTACCATCAGGCGATCCGTCTTTTCCATAAAAAAATAGCACGGTAAAGAGAGGGAGCCTGAGTACCTAATATTAAAATACTTCCTCTCATCTTTCCGTCAAATTCCAAAGGCATTTGTTGAGTAGCAGAACTCAATCTGACTTCTTACCAGAGCGAAGAAATAAAATACAAAAATTTTTCATTTTCCTGCGTGGGAATCGAATCCACAACCTTTTATTTAAACAATAACTTCAAACAAGACTTCCGTCGCTTTAACAATATTTCTGCATTTGGTCCTCCCTAATATCAGTTCCGTTGTACCGAAAATATATAGAATCTTTTTACCTCTTAAGCATTTTTGTTACTCGAAGTGGGTTATAAATTTCTAAAACGACTATAACGCTAGAGTATTTTAGGTGCATAAGATACTTAGGACTTATGCATCTAGTCGAACATTCGTTTCAGTAACTCGAAATAACTGAAAGTACTGTATATATTTATTTTATTTATGGTGATGAAACTTTTGAAGTCGTCTTAGCGTAGAGGTTAACGCAACGGTTGTAAATTCGATTCCTACTCAAGGAGGTTTCGTATTTTTTATTTATTTCTAGCGATCTCTCCGTAATTTTTTAGCTTTACATAGTATGCCGCTTATAGCAGGGGACGGAAGAAACCCAATGTTAAAACATTCCGACATTGTGTGTTGCTTTGCGACCCACAACAATTGCGTTTCGTCAACTAAAGCGTGAAAATATAATTATTTCTAATCTCTATATATAATAAGACAGTAAAAATATTTTGTCTGTACGTTTTAATTTTGACTGAAATGGATAGAGGGACACTTAAAAAGAATAATAGAAAGCAAAAATTTTTTTTTTGAATTTCTTGTCTGTGTGTCTGTCTGTCTGTCGATATATGTATAGAATATGTCGATATGTGTGTGTCTGAAAGTACTGAACCGATTTACTTAAAAGTTTTACCAATTGCTTTGTTTCAACTCAATTTAACTACTAAAGTTCAAAGTGGTTCATCAAAATCGGTTCATTATAAAAAAAGTTATCGTCATTTGAATGAACTCAAGGCATTAGTTTGCCTGCGAATGTTATATAGCAATCGCGCTGGTAAGATTCCTGGCTAAAGAATGACATTCGAAACGTCTTGGTTATGTGACTGTTGATAAAAATATATATTTTTGAAGCATTTTTATACAATACTAGCGGCCCGCCCACGGCTTCGCCCGCTTAAAATACATGATTATTGATTTAAGCAGAATTGATTGACAATTATAATAAAATAAAATAAATAAATAAATCAGCTTCACGCTGTATCCCGCACACAGCAGGGTAGGCAGAGGGAACCTAGTGTTAAGACACTCCGTTCCCCACTTTCTGCCGAATTCTGGAGGCATTGCGTGTTGAGTGGCAGAACTCAACGCCGCGCTTAACCTCGAC